>JASFXW010000217.1:0-68947 GCA_030490835.1 Annona cherimola | reverse complement strand
AGTTGGCCCATACTATAACTTGAGCCATGACACCCGGACTCCTTTGCTTGCTATAGTCTAAAGGCACCTTTTGCTAACCTTTTTCTCATAACTAATGCGCTTGTTCGAGATAAAATATGTTAAATTTAAATACCATTTGACAAAGTAATGTTAACTTCTATTTAATTCGAAAGCAGTAAATTTTAGCTTCTTTGACAAGTGTTGAGAAATATTCTCTAAATCCAAAAAGAAATTGCTTTGCGATAGAAATCGAGCATTGCAACTAATTGCAAGAGAAAAATGCCACAATTTACATGTGCTCCCATCCAACATTTATTTTTCTAAAAGTCCAAATGCGCTGGCCAACCGTATATTCAACATAATTATCTTGCACAATGGACCGTCCCTTAGTTAACTAATAACTTATGTATTTTTCATCTTAGTTAAGTAATAACTTATGTATTTTTCATCTTAGTTAAGTAATAACTTATGTATTTTTCATTTTTAACTTTTTCTAAAAAAATTATTTTTACGTAAGCCCCTATGTATTTAGTTTATGGGTATATTTGAGAAGTGATAAAAATTTTGAATGAAAGGTTTTTAGTGTAAAAGTTTTTTGACATGGAATAAAATGATATGATGTGATATTAGTAATGATGAGGAGTAAAGATAATAAGATTAAAATAGACATGTTAGTTGTATGATTACCTGTGCAAAAATGACTAAAAAGTAAAATAGTTATATAAAAAGATATAAAAATGATTTTAAAATAGGATATTTATAGAGTATGAAAAGTTTTGATTTGAAAACTTTTACATATTGTCAAAAGTGCCGTATATATCAAACTTTACCATTTTTAAACTCTTATATATTCTTATAAAATTTTAAAGCTAAAAAATTTAAACATTTTTCATGTGCGGTGAGATAGGCGTAAAGTATTTAATTTTGAACATCTATATAAAAATCTCAAAATAATAAATTTTGGTATATAAACTAAATACGTAGGGCCCTTATAGAAATGAATTTTTAAAAAAATACAAAATACATAAGTTATTATTAGCCAGTAATTAATGAGGCATAATCTTATTAATCAGGGCTAAGCAATGACTTCTTAACCTACTCCAAAAAAATCTATTTGTTAGTTTTTTTTCCTTTTCTTTTATAAACTTTTAAATTTAAATTTAAATGTATTAAATGTATAAATCAAGTATTACCATTTTTGAATATATCGTAATGTATATATTTTTTAAAATTTTAAATACAGGGGTATTTTTCCCATTTTTAAGAGTTTAAAATTACTAAAATAACCTTGTATTTAAAAATCTAAAAGTATATACAGATCTCTAGGAATAGTAAATTTGATTAATATATTGAACAATCTAGATTAATAAGTTTACGAAAAAGCAAAACAAAATTTTTAATGAGTTTTTTGGAGTGCGCAAAATAATTTTTTCATTAACCCGAACTAATAAGATCATGGCTTGTAATTAATTAGTTTACATAGTCCACCGCCCACTTGGTGCATGAAACAAAAATACTTTCGCTTAGGTGCATGCATCCTTTTGTCACTCTGATACTCATGTGTTTGTGCATCATGTCAAATTCGATAATTAAATTAATTCAGTAGCTTGAATTCTATTTGTGTTAAAACCAGATTCAAAATGCGTTCCATAGGACCGGATAGAATTCGTGTTGTGTAACTTTGTCAACGCAAACACAAACTTATGCCTCAGCTCTAAGCTGGTTCGGTTGGGTTGGGTTGAAATGCAACCCAATTAATTTGGGGTTGGTTAATCATATTAGTATCCCTGATTCCTTACCTAATTCTGAAACGGAAATTAGTTTTAATTAGAGCTATTTGCAAACCAGTCCCGCTTCTATGTATGCACAATCTGGTTATATGAAGCAGTTTCGTATAACATATTCTATTTTAATACCTTGTTGTTTCATATAAACCATTCAATTTTTAATACCTTATTATTTGATAGAAAATTCGCTCTATTTATTATATTTAGTATTATTTATTTAACTAGAAAATTAGATTTCATCCGAATCAAGTATGTGCATGGGTTACACTTACTAAACTTGTTGAAAAATATATAAATGGAAACTATTTTTAATTAGTGCTATTTGCAAACCGTTCCCATTTCTATGTATATATAATCAGGTTATATAAAAATAATTTTGTATAATCTATTCTATTTTAATACCTTATTGTTTTATATAACTTATTCTATTTTTAATATATTAATGCTTGATAGGAAATTCTCTCTATTTATTATATTTAACATCATTCATTTCGCTAAAAAAGTAAGTTTCATCGAAATCAAGTATGCACATGTGGCACACTATTGAACTTGCTGAAAAATGCATACTTATGTGTCGTGTTACGAAAATGCTTAAATCAATTTACATATATATTATAATATAATAATACTATATAAACTCAATTATCCATACAATAATGATGTTTTAGATAATTTAGATGTTAAAAATATACCTTTAAAATTTATTTTTAAAATTAAATAATTTTATTATATTGATTTTACAATTTTTAAATGGGCCCCATGCACAATGATGTTGAAAATTTACATTTTAATCCTTCTAACTATTTGTATTTATACTTTAAATTATGAAGTTTAGTTACTAGTATTTTAAACTATGTAAAGTTTAGACCTTTGCATTTTGGAACCTTAATCCTTTCAATGTTAAAAACACCATTAGGAACTTGTAAAATATTTAGAATACTCTTATATTTTAAACTCTATAACTTTATAGAATTGCATTTTAGACCATAAAGTTTGACATTACATGCGCATCGTCTTATATACACTGTCATAGCACCAATATAGTTTAGATGTTAAAAATATACCTTTAAAATTTATTTTTAAAATTAAATAATTTTATTATATTGATTTTACAATTTTTAAATGGGCCCCATGCACAATGATGTTGAAAATTTACATTTTAATCCTTCTAACTATTTGTATTTATACTTTAAATTATGAAGTTTAGTTACTAGTATTTTAAACTATGTAAAGTTTAGACCATTGCATTTTGGAACCTTAATCCTTTCAATGTTAAAAACACCATTAGGATCTTGTAAAATATTTAGAATACTCTTGTATTTTAAACTCTATAACTTTATAGAATTGCATTTTAGACCATAAAGTTTGACATTACATGCGCATCGTCTTATATACACTGTCATAGCACCAATTTAAGTATTTCATCAGTAGTAATTTGCATATTTTCATATTTACTCATATAATATTATTATAATTAAATATTTTTAACTAAAATTTATTTAAGATTATTTTTTAAATATTTTTCCTCTTTTTTCTCATTACCAAACAAGCACCTTGTTCATTGAAGCATGAAAATAGATGAATGAAAACAATGCAAAAGATTAGTTATTTTATTATGTAAAAATAGGCAATAAAAAAAGAAAAGAAAAGGGCCAAAAATAGAAAAATACCTAAAGGCATATCAACTATTTTTTATTAGTTGCCTATCAAAAGAAGTATATTTTGATTTCTGACTAGACTAATTTTTAATTTTTATTTGGATTCATGCCATATTGTTAAACAGCTTGTGCCTTGATTTTTATTTTTTGACAATGATATTTTTGTTTAAACATTAACATTTTTATTATATACTACAATGATTTAGATTTTTTTAGCTTTTCTTAGTAAAAAATTTAGCAAAGTTTTCAATTTTGATTTCTAATAAAAAAACTATATTTTCTACCATTTTTGTTGCTTAATATAGTCAAATCAATTAAATATTTAATATTATAATTGCACAAGTTTCATGAAAGATTTTTAAAATAATTTCAAATAAAATGTTTGGGCAAAAATATTTAAGCGTAGTAATATTATATGAGTAAATATGAAAATATGCAAATTATTGATGATGGAATACTTAAACTAATGCTTTGGTAGTGTACATGAGATGATACACATGAAATAACAAATTTTACAATTTAAAATACAAGTATAAAAAATTAAAAGGTTTTAAATAAAATAATATTCTAGACATTCTACAAAATCTTAATAGTATTTTTTAACCTCCTAAGATCGAGGGTCTAAAATTTAAAGATTTAAACTTCTAGGGATTTAAGATGCTAATAGCCAAATTTTGAGATTTAAAATACAAACACATATAGTTAGAGAGTTTAAAACATAAATTATTCCAATGATGCTAAATAAATGAAAAATTTTATATAATAATTAAATAATGTTAAATATAATAGACGAAATAAATTTTTCCTCAAGTATTAGAATGTTAAAAAAAGAAGGGGTAATATATAAGTGAGGTTTGACAGAAGAAAGCCATTTGCAAATATATTTATATAGTTTGGTCAAAAGTTAACATGTATGTCTTAGCTTTACATGGTTTGCACAAAGCTGTAAGCTTGCTACTTTGATTAGGGTTGTTTCTATGTCCAATTATCTTTTTAAAATGATTAGAATTATTTTTTACCATTGTATATTAATATTGATATTCACCTTTTATCCTATAATCTAGAAGTTTATCTATTTTATTTATATTCATATTTATTTTATTAATATTCTATTAATATTACTTTGTCTTTCTCTTTTTGAACTTTTCTTCTGTATTATTTACCACTTTGCTTCTATCCAAACACATCCAGAGTATCCGGTTGCCATGTTCACTTTGGAGCAGCACAGCACGCCAGACACGGAACCTACATTCAATGTTTTTCAGCAACAATAGCGTAAGCTTGTTCCAACTTTGTTGGGAATCTCAAAAAGTGGCATGAAAGATTGTCTGCGTTTTAGAATTTCTCTATAAAGCATATAAGGGATAAATGCATATATAATTATACATGCACGAAATTCGTACAATGCCTATCTGTGACTACTGACTACAATTAAATTAAATAAAGTTTCATATACCTTAATTAATTTCAGTCAACCACTTGTACCCCGTGGTTGGCTTTCCTATCTTTCCTTTTCTTCTTAAAGGATTTTCTATCCTTTCTTTAAATCAAAACAATTTGGCTGCTTCTCTCGGAGACTTCGGGTTCACATTAACTAGTACACGACTGGGAGCCGCATTAGGAGCTAGACATAAGTGTGTGATATATAAAGAAAATCCGTCATGTGCGGATGAATTGCACCATAACTATAACTATAGTGTAATTCACTGCAAAATAGGTCTCATATATATTAAAATGTAATAATATCTTATACAATCATTTCTTCATCATCATCATCATAAGTCATTCTCACCTAGGTGGGGTCGGCTGTATGGATTCTGTTGCGTTATTCTTGGCGATTTAAGACTAAATTTTCTGTAATTCGTAATATTTTTAAATATTATTTAATTACTTTCATCCATATTTTAGATGGTATAGATGTTGAAAATACAATTTTAAATTTAATATTTACATTAAACTATTTTATTATGTTCATTTTGTACCATTTTAACATGGGCACATACACATGTTTGGTTTGGATAAAAATGGGTATGCTATCAAAATAAATAATTTCAAATACAATAGGTGAAGTAAATGCTAATTTTAATGCATGTGGGGCTCAATTTTGGGCGGACTACATCATTATTACGATCCAATCCATCTATATTAGATTAATTTCCATATATATATGAGACTCATTTCGATGTAGGTATGGTACACCTACCTCAAAAAAGGCCCCACGTACACTTGAATGTAGTAATACTTTATACAATTATTTATCCAGATATAAATTATATCTAATATAGTTTAATGTTAAAAAAATAACTTTAAAGTTGTCATTCACGTCAAACTATTTTATTACGTTGAATTTGTATCATGTGGAGTCCATACATATCCAATTTGGATAAAAATTGGAATGATTTGGAGTATATTATAATTTTATAATCATATGAGGCCCATTTTGAGGTACCCGCACAAGAATATTTCTATATATATGAATAATGATCCTCTACAATAGTTTGTTATTTAGCTAAGTAACAACTTTGAGTATTCTATATATTTTTAACTCATCTGCTAATTTTTACCTTTTTATATTATTTTATATTATATATATATGAATAGTGATCCTCTACAATAGTTTATTATTTAGCTAAGTAACATCTCTGAGTATTCTATATATTCTTAGTCCATGTGCTAATTTGTACCTTTTTATATTATTGTATATATTTTTAAATTTTCTAAAAAATCGAATTTTTTTCTGTTTTTAATGTACAAGTGAGAATGAGATGGGTGATCTTTTATTTTAAAACTTCAAAAAATTTTGATTTTTAAAATTTTGTTAAAAATACAAGAATCAAATGATATTAGATTTTAATATATGAACTAAATATACGTAAGCTTATATGACGTGAAAAAATTAAAAATTTTAAAAATATATAAAACATTTGAGGTTGTTAGTTATCTGCTAAGTAACAACCGATTGTGAATATGTGGTTGTTTAATTCGAGATACATATTGATTAACATGTGCCTAGCTCTATTATATATATATACATATATATATACACAATTTCGCGTTACATAGAAGCGGACTCATATAACCTCTTCAAAATCTAAAATTTTGATCCTTGCTGGAAAATCCAATCCATTCATTGTATTTAACATCATTTGTTTATCTAGAAAACCAAGTTTCATCCCAATTAAATATGTTTAAAGGTCACATTTTTTCAAATATATATATTCATGTGTAAATTATCAAAAATACTTAGATCTATTTATATATGTATTAAAATATAATAATATTTTATAGAATCATTTATTCGCATAGAAATTATATTTTGGACGGTTTAGATGTTGAAAACACTACTTTAAAGTTGGTACTTTAGTATTTTCATAATTTATACATGAATATATACATTTTCTAATAAATGTGGCCCGTAAACGTACTTCATTGGGATGAAACTTGATCCTTTAGATAAACAAATAATGTTAAATACAATAAATTGATTAAATTTTCCATCAAAGATCAAAATTATAAATTTTAAATAGATTACATGGGTACATTTCAATATAACTCGGTTACATAGAAGCGAAACTCATATATATATAGGAGTATTCGAGTGTAGCAACATTGCACCATAATGTATTCTGTGCATGGTGCAGTGGCACTGAAATGGACCCTATATGATGATTAAATTATAATCAACTCTACCCATTATATTTTAAATAATGTATTCTATTACCATATCAATTTTCATCCCAATCTGATATATGTATGGACCTTATCTAAAAATGGTACAAATTCAACATAACAAAATAGTTTGATGTAAATAACAATTTTAAAGTAATTTTTTCAACATATAAACCATTTGCTATTAAATTTATATATGGATAAATGATTGTATAAAATTTCATTGTATTCTAATAGTGGGGACCCAAAAAGGACAAATGTACCGTTGTTCGGGTGCAATGGCACTGCACCGGAGCAACTCTCATATATATATATATATAAATGTTCCAGTGAATGTGATTACACTATGCAGTTCATGCACTATGGGCCCCATTTGATCATGAATGTAAAATTCACCCTGCCTATTGTATTTAGAATTGTTCACTTTATTAGCTTATTAATTTTCATTTAAATCCAACATGTATATGGTCCTCATCTTAAAATGGTATAAAATCAACGTAATAAAATAATTTAACGTTAATATCATATTTAAAGTGGTATTTTCAACATCTAAACCAACTAAAGTATGTTTTTTATATGGATAAATGATTTTATAAGTTTTATTTCAATTTAATATGTGTAAGGCCAATTTTACAGCGAACCGTCAACCAACACATGATTGGATCTCATATATATATATATATATATATATTTTGATAATGACTCCGATATTTTCTAAGAGCATGAGTATGCATGACACACTTTTAATCGGAAAGATACGCCAAAGATTAATTCCTAGTCCGCGTACAATTATCGCCACATTGAAATTTGAACGTTTTTAAAATTCTTAATAAATTTTAATAACATGATGCTAATTTTTTAAATATATCTTATATGGAGTGGATTTTCAATTAACGACTATCAAAATATTAAAAATGAAGGGAATACTATTGAAGAAAGTTTTTATAGAATCTAAACGCGTTACATAAATTGAAGAAGATTTTTCAAATATATCCAGGTAAGGCTATTTTGAAGTTAACATAGTCGAATGATCTATATTTTTAAGCATAAAGAAGAAAATAATAAATTAGTACCAAGATATGATACCAACCAAGGCTAAAGGAAATCATTATTAAAATGATTCTGATATATGCAATAACAAGCAACTTGAGCTTTTGATATGATGATGATATCATAATCTTGATATTGGTTTAAAATGATTAGTTGGCAAGTGAAGTGAAGGATTAATAAAGCCTCGGGTTTAATTTATGTAGCCATTTATGCTTGTAACCCACTCGATCTGCAACTTTCCAGTCATCAGACCCTGCTAGTCCTTAATTACTCTTTGTCCGTTACTTTGGGCTCTTGAATTTCTTTTGGGCTTGGGGCAACTTTTTTGGGTTGAAGTCACACAGCTGCCGATGAATGTGGGCTTTGCAATATGACAAATATTTTATTCTTGGTTGGTGAGTCCGGCCAAAAAAATCTATTTTTTTTTATTTTTTTATAAACATGTAGAACTAAATATATTTAATTTATAAATCAAGTTTTATTAATTTTGGATGTTTTTAAGTATTTTTTATTTTTAAATACAATGACATTTTTGTAATTTTTGAGTCAAAAAATTACAAAAATACCACTGCATTTGAAAATAAAAAACTTAAAAGCATTCAAAATGGTAAATTTTGGTTTATAGGTTAAATACACTAAACTCTAATGTTTATAAAAAAATCTAAAATTTTAAAAGAATAAGTCCCACGGTCGGACGCGTGGGGAGTCTTATACGGCCAGTCGCATGGGATCAGTCCTTTTATTCTTTGGGTATATTTTATCCGCTTAATTATGCCCATCCATCAAAAATACACATTGTTTGTGATATCATTAAGTTCTAATTTCGCCAATAAAAAATTCTAATTTCTAAATACCGCCGGAAAAAAGAAACTAATCGAATATATAATTACCCATTTACCTATAAAATCTCTCTTCCATACTAGATTTGCCACGGCTGATAATTCAAAAAAATAATAAACAACAAAACACAATATGCAATTTTTGCCCAATTCAAATTCAATTTATGGATGGGGCTTACTTGAAATTGGCTCAATAAAAGACATTTTTCATTTTTTAAAATTTTTCTTAAAATTGTTAATCTATATATATTCACTCTATAAACAAAGTTATCCATGTGTATATATTTATTTTGAATTTTAAATACATGAATATTCTATTCCTTTTAAATTGTTGAAGCATAACTAAATAGCCTTATGTTTAAAAATCTAAAATAAATGAATACACATTTTTAAAAATGATAAAACTTAGTTTATGGATTAAATATATAAATTATAAATTTAAGAAAATTTTTAAAAAAATTAAAAAATATGTTTTTTGAACCAATCCCATTTCAAATTGATCTAAAATAATCATTTATCTTTATCAATTTATCAAAATTTGAAAACTATAGAGGTAAAGCAAATAGAGTGCCATTTTTATGATTTCATGTAACATCATCCATTTTCTCACTTTTATCATTAATGTGAAATATGCTTCATCCATTATATTTAGTCTTATTTATTTCACTAGTAAATCAACTTTTATCTAAATCAAAGATGTAAATGAGTCACATTGCTTAAAATATATATTCATATGTAAAAATGATTTCATGTAGTCTTATCTATTTTTCACTACAACTTCTGGCGTTGTAATCTAAAAACACTTGTGAAGAATTTTTCAATAGAAATTATTAGCATAAGTGTTTAAACATTTTACTAAAACCCTAAATCCCAATACGTATTTTCTAATTTCTACAATTCAACTGAACAAAAACACGATTAGAAATAAACCCTCCATTCGCAAGCTTTTTGGTGGAATCAAAGGAAAACGAAATAAATGAGTTTAAATACCTGTTCTCTTGCTTCTCCATTATGTAATATGTTCATCTTTGCTACTGTGGTTGTTGTTTCCTAAGAAAGAGATGGCTTGAGGCAACGTATATTGAAGTGATCATTACCTCCTTCCACTATTAGTAAGAAAACAAAACCAGCTCTGGGTGTGATTGTTTGGGGCAAAAAAATGTCAATCAAAACTTTTCAATTCAAAACTTTTCACTCTTCATAATTTATAATTATTTTTCATATTTTCCCATACAAATTACCCTACTTTTTAATCATTTCTACACAACTACTCATACAACTAACTTATCTATTTTAACTTTATTCTTTTTACTTCTCATCATTATCCCTATTATATCACATCATTTTCTATCAATTTTGATAATTTTTAGCCCAAAAACTTTTTTTTAAAAGTTTTACTCCTAACCAAACACATCCCTAATTTGACGATAATAGTGGGATTTGTTCGGTGGTGGTAGCAAGAGAGAAGATGCATTCGGAGAGAGGAGATGTATTTAGATGCAATTGGACTTTTTGTTGCTTCTTGGAAGGATGGTCAAATTGGCGGGATTTTGAAAATTTTTCAGCTTATGTGTGTATGGTGAAATCTGACGAATGACTTCATGTGCGCACAACATGCCATCAACGGTCCAGATCATCTCCAAAAAAATGGATGGCGATGGATGATGTTCCGGGTTACTAATTCTATATAATCTTGTTACGTAGAAGCTGAGTTATAAAATCATTCATAAACATAATAATGATAATTTTGATTGTTTAGATGTTAAAAATATAATTATCTTTAAATAATTTTATTATATTAATTTTACCTATTTATGATTATTTTGATTGTTTAGATATTAAAAATATAATTATCATTAAATTATTTTATTATATTAATTTTACCTATTTATATAGAACTACAAAGAAAATGAATTTCGTGAAAGTGAGATTCAAGAAAATAGGTTAATATCCACTATCCACAAGGATTTTTTATATTTAAAACAAAAGACTTAATTAAAATGGATTATGATCTAATGCAGCTAGGTTATTACTATCCCCTCTACTTTTAAACTAAAAATTTTTAAAATGTAAATAACTTCATCAATGTATATTTATTTATCATGGATGCTTCTCGGAAACATTCTTTCTATACAACGATCTTTATTTTCAACATCTGGACGATTGATGAAAAAACTACTCCATCTATTATATTTAGCATTATTTATTAGTATGAAATTTTTTTTATTTGTCTAATATTACTTTATATGGGTCTCATTTACAAACATATAAAGTCAATATAATAAAATAATTTAATGTTAAATATTAATTTTAAGTAGTATTTTCAACATCTAAATTATCTAAAATATCATTATTATATAGATAAGTAATTCTATAAAGTATTACTACACTCAAATACATATGCGAATGTATCTAAGCATTTTTCTTAATTTACACATGAATGTACTTACTTTTAAGCTAATGCGGCTCATACACGTATTGAATTTAAATGAAACTTGGTCTCATAACTAAACAAATGATGTTAAATACAACGGATGGATTGAATTTTCCATTAAACGTTAAAATCTTAAAATTTGAGGGGATACATGGAACTGCTTTAGTTTATTTATAATATTAAAAATTACATATTTTAAAATTTTAATAGTTTCATATTCACATTCAAAATTTATTAACATTTTGAAAATATAAGTTTCCAGTTAAAGCAATTATTTACATTATAGTAAATATATATTAATAAAAATAATAAATTATTTAATCTTTTTTAAATTTCAAAATCAAAAAAGCAAAGGTGTCCATGCACGCAGGTTGCACCAAACCCTAATCCCCTGGTCAAATTGCAAGAGGGGATGTTTGTTTACTAAAAAAAAGTAAACTAACAATTTTTTAATTTAAAATTTTTCACTTTACAGCTGCACTATTTTTAATTATTTTTTTCATTTTTGCTATACAACAACTATACGTTTGGATTATTTCTATACAACAGCCGCTAAATCTAAACTATATATTTTAATTTTATTATCTTAATATTTTCATCAAAAATTTTATCATCACCAGACTCACCCCAGGCGCAGTTCCCAACCCACTCGTGTTAGTGGGCTGGGCCCAGGTTCATCCACGGCCTAACCGCTCAGCTGGTCGTCTTCCCCTATAAATAAGAATGTCTAGGGCTTTTCCGTTTTCCTTCAGACGGCGGCAGCACCAACACCAGCCTCTCTCAAGCGCAGGAGATCCGCCATCCAGAGAACCGGAAATGGTAATTCCTTCGACCTTCTTGCATTCTCTGATTTTGAGTATTAGAGTTTTCAATGTTGGATGATCCATCTGGTCGTATCGTGCTATCTCAGCCGTCCCACAAGACGTTTCGGATCAAGAAGAAGCTGGCGAAGAAGATGAGGCAGAACCGCCCCATTCCTCACTGGATCCGCATGAGGACTGACAACACAATCAGGTTTTCAATCTCTCCTTCTCCGAGTTTCTCTTTCCTCCCTCTTTGCTTTTTACACCATTCTTTCTGTGCATGTGTATCCTCAGGTACAACGCCAAGCGCAGGCACTGGCGCCGCACCAAGCTAGGGTTTTAATTCCATCTTAGGTTTTGCCATATCTACCTGGATTTCCTGGTGCACTTTGATGGATCTTTGAAAGGATTATAGTTCAAAATTTTGTGTATCGAGTAGGATTTCCTCCAAATGTAGTTTGTTTGGATACCTGTTATTGGATTTTGAGCATCTTTCATCGTATCTAATTTCCCTGTTTCACATTACTTGGCTAATGACCTATTTCACTGTTTGTGGGATGCGCGAATGTACTCTGCGAATCGTGACTGTTGGCATTTTCATCTCGGTTTTTTTTGTGTGTGTGAAAAATTCAAGCAGTTGAATCATTGGAGGAATTCATTGCCTGATGACGTATTGGTCTTTCATTTTTTAATACTTGTTCTATCTCGACTTGCGATAGGCATTTTTTGAATTGTTTCCATCTTCACATGAATTTGACTTTCACCAAAAGCTAAGCTAGACTCTTGGAGTGCAGCGCGTCGTACATTCCGCTGTGATAGTTTTCTGTCGTTGTCTTGTGGCATGTTTCTAGCTGTATAAATGAAACGTACATTAGGATGCTGTTTGCTGGGCCTCTGAGCCATGGTGGGTATACTAAGCATGCTTGTGTTTTTTTACTTTATTTTTCCATTCTAGCATCTTCAGCAGTGGTTTATAATCAGAAGGTCCATGCTTCTCCTTTTCTTGTTGTTGAACTTGAATCACAATCTTCTATCATGGAACAATGATAGTAGTATTATATTTTTATTTCGGTAGTGTCAAGATTCATTTGATCTTTGAGGGAAATTATTTTTGTGGCAAGATCTGAATTTCATGAGTATATGGAAGGCAGGGTGAGTTTTGAGTGGAAAGAACGAATTTTCCTCCCTATTTTCTTCAGGAAGAATCTTAATTCTGTGCCGGGCATCTTGAGATTTTGGGTCCATTTAGCATTCCAGATTTCACTAGTCCAAGTACCAGAATTCCTAGTTGCTAGACCTCTGTGTTGTGTACCAATTGCCTTTATTTGGTGCCCTGCATTTCTTGCTGAGATGACTGCTTCTGTCATCCTGAATTCATCCTCAATTTACTGAAGTTGGTTCTTCTACATTCTGTCATTTCCAGAACTTCTCTCATTCATTTTTGCAAAAATTCAGCTTCCCTTCAGTTTTTCTTTTAACTCTTTTCCGGAATTTAGCCTGAATTTACTAAGTTGTGTCTTGTACTTTCTTTCATTCACATTGCAAAAATTCAGCATTCCTTTTATGTTTTGCTGATGTTTATACACCTGATATTAGATCTCAGCCTGTGTTATTTAAGGAATGCACAATGGGCCAAGTCTAATATTCCCCCAATTTAGATAGCAACCATTTCCTTAGGGCTATATGTGGATACCTTTTTTTAGCATTTCTACACTTTCCAGGTTGCTCCATCTGATGGTTATGAGATCCAGCTTCTTTACGAAATCTGTCTTACACCTTTTCATTTTATTAATTATAGCCAGTTCAGAATGTTGCTCTTCTTTGGTTGTCATTTGAGGTCGGGGATATTACGCTGTCGTGGGACTGGGTGATCCACAATCTGATGAATAAAGCACATTATTCTTTGCTAGTTAGACTTACACCTACATAATCACAGTTATACTAGCATTTCTTAATTTTTATTAGATGTTCAACTGTTATCCTTTGGTTACCTTTTATATGTATCTATTGGATATCCAATTTGGATTAGGTAAGTTGATTGCTCAATCTTGAAAATCTTTGCTTGAACAACCGGAAGTTTAGGTTGGATTTGCTCTTGCGTAGTAGTCATACAAATAGACCTTTTTAATTATTTTTGGGCTTTTCTCAAATATACTTGTTATATTTCACTTACTATGTTTTTCAAAATTTCAAATATACCGATTATATTTACACTTAATCTTAGGAAAACTCTATCATTATAAAGCACTGTCAACTAGCGTATGAAAATACAAATATGCCCGTGTAGATGATGGATTTTGATGAGGGTGATGGCAGTGGTAGGTGCTGACGAGGGTGGGGAGGAGATAAGGTGGGTGTGGTGTGTGGTGTATGAAAATAGTTGCCTTGGATCAGTTGAATCATAGAACGATGATGGTGTGCAGGTGAAGTAATTGGGCGTGCATCGTTCTATGCGTGTTGGTGGTGAAGACTGATTTGGGGAGAATGATCATATTTTATGGCTGCCATGATCTAGTGAGTGATGATACGATTTCACTATTGTTGAATTAGGGAGTACAAGCGCTGAGTGATAGGAGTCGGCGACAGCCGGTGGTGCTGGATTTAATATAGAAATAATTTGATTTTGGCTTCATTAAGGGAGGTGATTTTCCAGAAGGGCACCATTTTCTGGCATCTATCTTGGGCAACGTTCTTTCCAAAAAAATCAGTCATGGTGCAATGACAATTCGGGGAGAACAACGATGGCGGTAGCTGTGGCTATTGACTACTGCCATGGTGGGTTTTGCCACCAACGGTGGCGATATGATGGCTTCGGGGAGAACAATGGCAGGGTAGATCTGACGGTTTCCTTTGTTTTGGTTATTTAAGTTTGGGAGGATTTTGCCATTGACTTACAGAGGCAAGGGGTTCTGGTGTACAACCATGGTCGTGTTGTTAGGAATTCGTGATCACTAACTTCATTTAATACCAAGTCAAATTAAAACTAACAACTAATTATAGCGTAGAATAATGATGAGACAGGTTGAATTCAAAAGGAGGTACTGGAAGTTTGAATTATTTGGAAATTTTTATTTATTATATTAAATTGTACAAACAAAATTGTAATTAAGAATTAAAGTGCAATAAGTATAATTGTAAATAAAATTCTAAAATTAACGAAGCAAAAGAAAACAAATGTGGATGACTTGCACGTTGAACATCTTTTCTCGGTGGTTTCTTCAGACCCGCTGTAGAAATTGAAAGCTGAAAAGAAAATTGGATGTGGAGAGTTGATGCCTGAATAGCTAGCCTCGAACTCTTTTTATAAGGGTGGAAAAATGTAGAGAACACCCATTAGAAAGACTTCGTGCGCTGCTTGAATTGCGGTGCTTTGCTATTGCGCAACTACGTCCGCATCTTAGCAACACCGCTGTTGTCTTCTTGACGGCCTGGATGAATTCATGGTGCACACTTATTACTTAGTTGCATGCACATGATGCGGGCTGCTGATTTTGCTATTGTTTGCTCGGTGGTGGTTATCAAAATAGAAATCAGTGGCTGCAATGGCTAAAAATTCGAGGAAGAGCATCCAATTTGCCACTAAGGTGCTGATCATAGCCACTGCAAGTAGTAGTTTGAGCCCGTGATGGGCAGTTGCACTTCTTGATTTGGAGAGCCAGATTTTGGTGTGGTGTGGTGTGGTGGAAATTTGCTGGAAAACAATCTTGGCCACTCGAGAGGATGATGCTTCCGAGTATCCATTCTGTGGGTCACCAAGCACAAAATCCATGGAGGCCTGCCAGACTGCTTCTTCTAATCGGCCAGCAATATTTAATTGTAATGATGGCTAGAACTGCCAGCCTGAAGGAGATGGACCGCGGGCAACGGCCAACGGGGTATTGGCTTTTCATGTCTTGACTTGCTTGGGAAGATGACACTAAGCTTGGTACTTCCAGCGGTCCACAAGAAAACTCTGCACACGTAGGCTCTAAACATAAATAAATACAACTCTTGCCCAATAATTTTTATAATCCAACAATAAACCCAAAAAATTATTTAAATACCAGTTTTAGTGACCAATAGATAATGGATGCCGATCCTATGCACTTGGGAGCATGTGGTGCTTCATGCTCCCGAGCGCATACATTTATTTTTTTTTATAAAATTGTTAATATAAGTGTATTTAACATCTTTATAAATTTTTACCATTTTTTAGATATTTATTTTTGATTTTTTAAAATTAGTGGAAAATTACCTAAAATGTCATTAATTTTCAAAAATTAAAAATAAATATCTAAAATACTCCAAAAATAGTAAAAATTTATACACATATTAAATACATATAGATTAACAATATTGTAAAAAAAATGAGTGTATGCGCCTGGGAGCATGGAGCGCTGCATGCTCCCGGGCACATAGGATCGACGTCCATAGATAATATGCAAGGAATTACCCATAAATCTCATTTATTAAATGCAACTCTCATAGTTAAATGGGTAAAAATAATTAAAATTGACTAAAACAATGCAGTTATCAGGTTTTATGATTATTTTTATTTTCCTTCGCGCCCATGGAGGTTGTCAACGGGTATTGCCATGGCTTAGGGAGGAAGAGTGTTGGATGGTGTTCTGTAAGTTGATTTGTACAGTTCTGGCTTAGAATTTTTAGAAAACGGCAACAATGGGGAGAGGACACACGCCTAGATTGATAAGAAAGATGAAGAAATGCAAAGTACCATGATACTCTGAAAGGAGAAGCAGCCCTGCCTTTGAATTAGTGATTGTGAAGCACCAAAATTTGGTGCTCCGACAGCAGAAGCTCTATTGTACAGGTGCATGCGTTATGTTATAACAAGGGTATTTCAGTGAATTATGAAAACCTAACCATATTAAGTGTAAACATAATAGGTATATATTGGATTTTAAAAATCTAACGAGTATATTTGGAATTAAAGTCGAACACAATGAGTATATTTAAAAAAAAAAAACGCATTATTTTTTAGCACTAACGGTGTTATAAAATATATTTTAAGTGTTCTACTGCTAATTTCGTATCCTGTTTATTATGTCATACCAGGTATGGATTGTGTAATAATAATAAAAAAAGTATGCATTGTGTCCATGGATTAAGTTTTGGGCAACTATTACAGAGTTATGATAATTTCATTGAAAAATTACTTGCGATGCATTTTTTGAAAAATTCCTTTCGGTGTTTTACATTTTCTAAATTCCATATGTAGAACATTCATTAGGCTACATATTAAGTGCTTGTTTACTTTACTAAGATGTTTTGGTATTCCGAAGTTTTTGTGAGAGTTTTGGTATTAAGTTTTATAAGCCGTAGCATTAAGTATTTCATGAATGTGTCATCTACCATATTCCATATGTCCGGCGCACAATATAAAAACATGTATTCTATGGATGGATGAGAGGGAATTTTGTTAGGCCAGGGTGATGGAAAGTGTAAACTAGTTTGGATGACTCAGCTGTGTCTATTCAATCTTGATATTATTTCCAACCTTTAATGCTACTTCGTTTTGAAACATCTGATCAACTCCAACGAATTCCTACCAAAATCGAGTGGGCTGGAGCTGCATTCAGGTTAATAATTGGGACTGAAAATTTTAATTGTCAAGTTTAGTTTTGATCAATTTCTATCTTAAGTTCTGTTGAGATCATTTCATACACTAAAAATATGAGAGATGCTTCAAATATATGTACTATTTGTATATATATAGTTTTTTTTATTACAATATATATAGAGTTTTTTTTGTCATGTACATTTACGTGGATTGTAAATTAGAGTCTATTCGGCTCAAAATGAGCTCCATATAATTATAAAATTATAATTTATACTATCTATTATATTTAGAATTATTTATTTTATTAGTATATCAATTTTTGTTGAAACTGGATGTTTATGGGCTCCATTTGAAAAATGATATAAAATCAACATAATAAAACAATTTAATATAAATAATAATTTTAAAGTTATTTTTTCAAGATGTAAACTATCTAAGATATAATTTATAAATGAATAAGTAAATGTAAAAAGTATCGATCATATATGTAATTTGCATAGGATCATGTACATTATACTGTTAGTTATGATACATAAGAAACACATGTGAAACATGTGGGCAAGAGATAGGCATGCAAAGCCTCAAGATTCCACTTTTATATAATCTGGTTAAATCATGTAAATGCAAAATTTAATTCATTTACTGTATTGAACATCATTTATTTAACTAATAAATTGAGTTTTGTTAAAATCAATATGTGCATGGGCCACATTGGTTCAAAACTTAGATATATTCACATATAAATTAGCAAAAATATTTAAATCTATTCACATTTGTATTGGATTGTACTAACACTTTATAAAATCATATATCAATATAACAGTGATATTTTAGATTTTAAAATACTACTTTAAAATTAATTTTTAGTATTAAATTATTTTTTTATGTTAATATAATACATTTATTGATGAAACCCATATATAGTAATACTAAATTTTTTTTATAAAACTTTTAATCCATGTGCATTTATTCTTTAAACTGAGTTTTACCTTTTTTTGAAAAAGGTGTATGTATATATTTTGATTTTTAAAAATAGGAGAATTTTAGTACTTTTACCCTTATTTTCAAAAATAAAATATATATAGAAATTTATAAAAACGATAAAACTTAATACATAAGTTAAATACACCTGAATCAAAAAGTTTATAAAAAATATTAAAAATTAAAATTTCTAGGTGGAAACATTGAAATTTCAATACATACAATTGCATTGAAACAAAATCCTACAAATAAGGTAAGGCTAAATTCGACTAAATCCGACTTTCTCATCCTAATTTCGTCGCGCCGCGACCCTGGGGTTTAGCTTGGTCGAAATCATTTATTAGCAGATTTTTACTCGATCCTCTTCTTAAGACAAACGACCGGTTGATCGAATCTACATGAATAATGGCACAACTTTTTATTTTTTGATATTTAACTACGGATCGTGATTCAATGCACCGGATGCACTTAGCATCCGTGCACCTAGGTGCATTAAACCCATTTTAACTTATTTTTTATTTTTTTGAAATTTTTTTTATACAAGTGTTAATCTAAATGTATTTAACATGTGTATCAATTTTTAATATTTTTGAAGTATTTTAGATATTTATTTTTAATTTTTAAAAATCAGTAACATTTTAATAATTACATTAAATCGCGGTCCTTTAACTAGATGGGCAATCATCCAAAAATTTGACCCGAACGGCCACCGATTGCTAGTTTACCACTGTTAGAGTGGCTGGGTCGATAGCAAAATTGGGTTGGGCACGGCCTCTCCAATTTTCAACTGATGTAATCGCGGTTCTTTGATTGCCACTGTTTCTTTCTAGAACCACACAATCGCATCTCCTCAATGCATGCAAAGTCCAGATTTTTCCCAGCAATATCATACACAGTTGGAATAAACTGAGCTTCAGCAGGGGCATGGCGTAGGAGGAACGTCCATGCTGCTCCACTTCAATAACAAATGACTAGATGATCATCACTTTCTGGGATGCTGAGAGCTGAAATACTTGCAAATTGATTTGCAATTCCCCCCCAAGAGTTAGTTCTGAATAACATCTTTAATGATGGATCGTGTCAACTCCACACAACAACTTTTCTGATTAAAATCTCCGTTGATGTGCGATGGTGTGAAAATGGTGCCTTCAAGCTTTACGGACAATGACCCGCCGTTCTCGCTTGTACTCCACTTCATCTCTCTGATGCATGATCAGCAGAGCTCTTCTCACCTGATAATAATTCACAAGCACGATGTCAAGCCCGTACCAGTGGTTGGTTGAAAGAGAGGATCAAGGGAAAGTGCTCTATCTATGCCTAGTAGCATGAAAAGAAGAACATACAATGGACTCATTCATTCCCATCCGAGTAAGCTCATCTATTAGGCGTCTTTCTGATATCTGGCTTCCAATTCCCATTCTTCTCTTTATGTGCGTCTCTGCTTGCTGTTCACAAAATCACACACAAAACATCCAAGGTATAATCGATCGATGATCAAACTGGAAAATGTAATACAGATGCGCAGAGGTCCAGTAGCCCATCAAAGAAAAACAGACCTTAATCTCGTTTGCCATCTCGCTTGTCAAATTTATGTGTTCACTGATTCCGGACCGTGCAGCATCCATAGTTGAAACATTGAAGAGCCGGAGTGCCTCTGTCACATGCTCCTCTGTCGCTACATCTAACCTGATTTTTGAAGTTTGCATAGAGAGATGTAGGTGTCAAGAGTACCTAGATATGAATACAAATTGCTTTCTTCTGGCTTTAAACTAGGATAAAACACACAAAAGTTCATCCACCCCTGACAGCATTTCTTGCCGCTCAACGTCCAAAAGGTGTGAGGTTATTTGCTTGTTCATGTGTCTGGGGGATTATATCTTTCAAGGAGCTGAGAGAAATTCTCTTATAAAAACCAATATTTGCAGCTGTTTATATTTTTAATGAAAATATCGAAATGTTATCGTTATTGCATTTAACTTATTGCTCGTATCAGAGGTGTTATCCATATTAACTCCAAATTTATAACGTCTCCAGATTTTCTCGAACAACTTTGACAGCCTACCTAAATCATTATAAAAAAAATTTGTACTTTAGCAAGAACTGCTTATAGCATGGTTCAGAATATCAGCATCAGTGGTGTATCGGCCACATTCAAAAATGATGCAGTACGGCCATATTCTATTGATATTGAACCATATCAGACCGTATAGGACAAAAAAAAAAATTTAAGGCAAAAAAGTTTGAAAAATATGTAAAAATTCAGAATTTTGAAAAATCCAATAATAAGTAGTTACTCTACAAATACATTTCGCCTATACAGATGATTGTGTATCAGACCATTTTATTTATAAGTAGCTGCGTAGCATCTGTATATACTTATTTGGTTTTTTACATGCAATATTATAACTATGTATCAGGATACCATGCTCAAACTAAAGAATAAACAGAAAGACAACATAAGTAGACAAAAAATTACATTAGCATAGCACATACCACTCAAGTAAAAAGATATAAAGCAGTTACATTGATTATTAAAATCTGAAAATCCCAAAATATACCTTCGAAAATGTGCGATTGCATTGGAGTCATGTTTTAAATCATAAATCGTACACATTTGCACGCATACAAGATAAAGCCCACAAAAAAGTTTATAACATTTTATTTTTAGGGGGGGCTCAAGTTAGTTTTATTTTTTAAAATTTTTATAAATTCAGAAAACGTCATGAAGATGTTTTAATATATTTTATAAAACTAGGTATCCATTACGATGTATGCTTGTAGGTTAGGCAACAAAAATGAGCGTAGAGAGAAGAAATCTGAAAAAAAAAAATGCAGAAAACTTTATCTAGAAAAAAGAGATGTGACTTTTCGCATTTGTATTCATCAGACTGTATCAACTAATATTATCCATACCTTATACAATTCTAGTTTAGTGGTATCAATTCCCGGTGAAATATAGGTGGAAATCCCACTATTTTAGGCCACTTTGCTGATGATATGAAATCCACTCATCCGTTATACTTATGATCTGTTCGAAGTTAAAAGAAAGTCACGAAAACAATGTAGGAAGAACTTTTTTTAAAAAAAAAGAGATGCAGTATGATATGAATAATGATTAAAAGTAGAGTAGTCAGTATGGAAAGACGTTAAAAAATCAATAGAATCAAGATTTAATAATAAAAAAAAGGATAGTTAAGATGTCAAATTGTATTTAAAAAATGTGTGAAAAAGAGCGAAAATTTTATTTATCTCATACCGAACTGACCCTTAGAATCATTTTTTAGACTAAGAAACCAAGTTATATACAAATCAAAAATGTGCATGGCCTTATCCAAAGTATATATCAATCAATGTAATAAAACTGTTTAATTTGTACATCGATTTCAAATTTGTACATTCAGCATCTAAACTGTCTAAAATATGCATGATCCTACAAATTATTGTAACATTTTAATGCATTTGTGAATAGATTTAGGTATTTTTGATAATTTTCACAATTACATTTTTAAGCAAGTAGAGCCCACTCGAGATTCCAATTGAAACGATTTTTTGTCACATAATAAAACAAATGATATTAAGAAATTTAACCAGCCGAAATTTGATTCAAACATCATAGTGGGCCTGGTCCAAGAGGTTCCAACCAATAGTTTCACCAAAAAGACCCCTGTTTGTATATGTTTGTGTGAATTTATACTTAAATGTACTATAGATCATACTAAATTTATAAGAGCTGTATTTTTAGTTTTCTTATCTTACTTGTCCTAGTGATTAGATTTGACCTTTAAAGTAAAATATTTTTGGCTCAAATACAAATGTTCATGTATCTTAGTTTCCCATGGATTTTTAAATTTCTTTTAATAGCATTTCCTTATGAAATAACGGTATTTCTGATAACAGTGACAAATAGTTCTTTTTAGCATCAATTTATCCTTAATTGACGATTAGAGCACACTGGCTCATTTTGTGTACTTACAAGGTTAGATGATCCTAATTGCCTATGACACAATCAACACTTCCCACCAAACAAGAATGTTGATATTATGAGTTTGAGCAGCATCCATTTTGATAATTCCAATAGGAAACACTGCCCGAAGATGGTGCCATCTAAATGGCTCACTGGTTTAATCACCTGAAACCATGAGCAGGTCTATCCCTTTAATCTCTAGAGAACGTCATTTTGCTTGGTCGGGATTGAATGCGTGCACAACATTCATGGATCATTAAGTCTATCACCAAGCTCAGGACACAGTAACAATGTCTTGATATCTAAAGAAGTGTTACTTACATCCTCATCTTTGCTAGTGCCTCACTTAACCGTATTACAGCTTCAAGCTGCCTAACCGTAATTGGTATTGCAGGCAACTCCCCTGCCTCATTAGCCTGCTGCCTCATTTGCTGCAATACAAGGAAGAAGAAGCAAATTCAGCGACAATAAAATCAGTCAAATCCAACACGAAAATACAGAAATTTTCTAGTAGACACAAACCATACCTGTCTAATTTTCACATAATTATTCTGCAGCATGGTGGCAGCAGAATCTGATAGCCGAGGCTTATAGTTAAGCCGACAGTACTCAATGTATCTGTTTGCAGTCAGCAGTAGCAAGAATTAGTCCTAGGCATTGGCAAAGATCTGTGGATTCCAGGCCTAGAAAAGGGCATAGGCCTAGAATCCTGAATCCCACTGCTGTTGCATCTTAATTGAGACCCCACTTGCCTGAAATCAAGGTCATTTCTGTCACCTGATCAGATTTGTACGTGCACATGGCAGACACCCAAGAGTGGCACAAATCTGACACATGACATGTTGAAAAGTGCAGAGAGATAGGTCTTTGATATATTACTGTTGTAAGCAGAACATAGGTAGCCTCTTAAACATGAGACAAATTAATACCTCTTGAGCGGAATATCTTCTTGCAAAGAATCAACATCTTCGGATGCTGCTCCAGCAGTGGCATGAATTTTTATAATATGACTAGCAATAAGCTGGATTTGTGAATGAATGTTAAAATCCCTGAAAAAAGCATATCAACTTCTTGACTAAAGTATTTCAATTATGAAAATGTGAATGACTAATACCTTATCTTGGCTATACATTCGGATATCTTTTACAATAAAGATTAGATCAAATCGAGAAAGGATTGTTGTCTGTAGATCAATGTTATCCTGTGCTGTCTGCAAAAACAGGTATGCCTCAGAAACATAAGACCCCTTAACAATTACAGCCAAAGGGTGAAAGGAATAAAAAAGATGCTACTAACAAGTCCAGATGCCAGACCTTAAGATCATCATAACGCCCAGACGGAGGATTGGCTGCAGCCAGTACAGATGTCCTAGAGTTCAGCACTGTCGTTATTCCTGCTTTGGCAATGGATATGGTCTGTTGCTCCATAGCTTCATGAATAGCCACCCTAGCCACCCAAAACCAGGGGAAAAAAAATAATAAAAAAAATAACAGGGAATTGCATCAAGCTATTCCTGAAAAATAGCAATTTGATAATGCAAAAGAACAGGAGTATATGAAGGCTAATTGCAGAGTCAGAAATCAGAAATCAAAATCCAAACCCCCAACATGTGATGGACCTACATGGATCCAGGCTATCCTTATGCAATATAAGTGTGGGAGCCTGAATTGGTAGCAGTTGTGATTTGCATAACAAAAGGGCCGAATGAACCAACAAATCCGATCACATTGAAGATTCGGCATATCCCTTTAAGCCAACAGTAGTCCATAGCAGTAATTTCATCCATGCGCTTATCTTTCCTATGATGGAAAGTGCACTAAGATTTATTTATTTTATTTTTTTTTAAAAAAAAAACAATACCATGGCAGACATCACTAGAACATCGACAATACAGTGAATGAATGGGGATCTTAAAAATGAGGCCCATATTAAAAAGTAAGATTGCAGTTACCTGTCCTCTACCCTCATTTTATCAAATTCATCAATGCAGACAACTCCCCCATCTGCCAAAACCATGGCACCTCCTTCTAAGTAAAATTCTCGCTGAAATCATCAAAATTAGAATTAGACACTAATATCCTTCAGATAAAGGTGTATGTCATCCTTGTGAAATAAGCACATGATTAAGCTTGAAAATAAAAGAAACCAAAAAGGAGAATTACTACATCAAAGATTCAACAATTTCAGTGTATTAAATGCTCACCGAGCTGCTGTCCCGAATCACAGAAGCTGTAAGACCAGCTGCAGATGAACCTTTACCAGAAGTGTAGACAGCTACAGGAGCTGTTTTCTCAACAAACTTGAGAAACTTCAAAAAAAGAGACATCTATCAGGGTCAGATCAATTGAACCTTAACCAGAAGTGAAGACAGCCACAGGAGCTGTTTTCTTGACACACTTGAGAAACTTCAAAAATGAGAGACATCCATCAGGGTCAGATCAAGGGAGTAAAGGCTTCCATGCATCAGCACACAGTAATTTTACTTGGAAGTAAGATTGACTGTGCGAATCAAATTTAAAAATTGCTATCAATTTTATATTTTGAAGAACTTGATGTGAAAAATAAATGCAAGCCATGAAATGCTTCAGTAATAGATGAACAGTTACTCAAGTTGGTAATGTTTTCAAGATAAACATGATTTTTTCTACCTTAGCTCTGTCCTCTTGTCTATCTAAGGTAACTAAAATTAAGAAAATGCTAGAATTTCTCTTAAGCAATTACTCTGAGATGGATTTATTTTGAATTTGATAAAATCACAAAAATTGAGCATCAGCAGCAGTGACAACGAAAAGATAAAGAATGAGGATTGGAACGGGGGAACTGTTCCAATGGGAACACTGCGCCCACTGGTAATGCCAAGTAATCCATCCCATACCCACTCTCCTCGTGAATCAACCCCAAAATATGGCACAAAAGCAGTTTGCCCATTGTTCCAAGCTGTTAATCCTTTCCAAAGATAAAGCTACAAAAAAATTCCTTTTGGGTCTTGCTGGTCCTCATTTAAAGGAAGTTTGCACCAACTTACATTGTCCTATCCTGGAGAAAGACTAATCGCAAACAAGAGGACTGTTCTCACCTGTGATTTAGCAGTAGATGGGTCGCCCAGAAGCAAAACGTTGATATCTCCTCTTAGCCTTACACCATCTGGTAACCTCTGGATACAGGAAAGAACTTCTCAAGTTATTAATTGATGTAATCCAACTTCAGAAGAAAATAGGTGATTATGATACTACGGACCTTCCTTGACCCTCCAAACAAAAGGCAAGCCACTGCTTTTTTGACATCAGCATGGCCATATATAGATGGAGCAATCATGGAGCATATTCTTGAATATGAATCTGATTTCTGAGCAAATGCTTTAAACATTTGTTCCTGCATGCAAATGCACAAATTGGTTGATAACACATGGCAAATATTAGGCCAATATGACCACACCATCCATCTAGTTCTAAGTAAATATTTGCTGCCCGATGGGCAATCAGACGTCAGCAAACCGTGTTGATACCTCGTCAGGAGTGAAGGCAGAGGGACCCCCTGAGTTTGCTTCATGAGCCTGTTCAATCCCTACTACCCTAATATAAGGTTGTCTTACTGCAACTGCTCCTCTTTGCCTGCAAAGGTTGAATCCCATAAGCCCTCATTGTTAAGACTTTGACAGGTCAGGGTGACGGGGGACAACTTACGCGGCAGAATTTGCTGCTTGAAATATGCTATAAATTCCCATGATGGTTAATCTTGTACCAGGTACAATTGTTTGAACTAGATGGCGGTCAACAGAGAGTAGCATGTTTCGTGGAAGTTCTCCAGTTGGGACATCCTGCCATGTAAGAAGATAAGCCAACAATCAGAAATACCATCTTTCATGCTTGGCATGTAGGGTTGCAACTTAGGTCAGGTTAAGACTGAACCCAGCCCGCCGAACCCGATTTTCAACGGTGTTTGAACTTGCTTTTTCCCAACCCGAACCTAAGGAACCCAATTTGTAAATATGACAGGGTTATTATTTAAGTGAACCCGAGCCTGATTTTCCATTTTATGTTTATTATAAAGTGTATTATATACATAATATTTAAATAATATTTCTTTATATTTTGCTTATTTATGTTATTTATATTTATATTTGAATAGATGCTTGACATATTATAATTATATTATCAATAAAATCTATTATTTTTATTTTTATTTATCTTTTATTTCTATCATTTACCTTTACGTCCACTAATTTTATTCCTTTATCTTATTTTTTATGTTAATTTTTTTCTAGAAATATTCTTTATATTGCTATTTTTTAAAAATACATAGTTTCACCATATATTATTATGTTTACTTACATGACTTGTTAGTATTATATACTTATATGAAATTCTAAATTTATTACTCTTAAATAAAATATAAATTCATCAACATAAATTTTAACCCGAACCTGATTTTCAAAAATAAGATTAGGGTTTAGGTTTTATAAATAGAATTATGATTAGGTTTGAGGTGAACCCAAGTTTCATAAGTCCAAGTTGCACCGCTATTGACATGGTTTTGTAAAACATAATATAAACCCTTACAAGGTACAACTATAAGTATTGCACAATGGCAATGCATTCGATGCAAGCAACAACCATTTCTTTAATATTAAAATAGTGCTCATCAGAAAAAGAAAATATTGTTAGCAACAGAAATAGCTATTGCTAGTGAAACTGTTGTAAGGTTCTCCCTTCATTTTCTTTACAATTGTGAGATATTTTACTGTGGCCAATCCAGGACCACCCAATGATACAATCTTTGATGGCAACAAAAGAACACTTAGGAACATCAAGTCCAGTGCCATTCTACATGCAGTGAGAAACATTATTTTCCCATTTTTCCCTCCTTTTCACTATAGAAATCACAATACTATCCACAAGGAATCTTCATCTTTTCCTTATTCACTTTTTCCCCTTACTGCAAGTGAATCATCCATTGCAAGAGTAGTTGATCCTAACCATCATTCTTGAGCCCTTATCAATGCATAGCTTCGATTTGAAACGTACATTCATCCTAAAAGTGACTTTGATACTAAGTCAAAGTTTTCAGTTTCACATGAGCTACCACATAAATCCTGCTTGTCGGGAGTTGAATTAGTACCTGGCATTATTTGGACTCTGACATCACTTAGCGGCATAGTTTTTACACTCAATTAGATTAAATACTATTTTTTTAGTATTCCAAATGATTCTATTCAAATTTATCCAACAAAACCCAGCATTAAGTTTTTGGGTCCAAGCTACTAACTTACAGCAGATTTTATCAGCATTGTGAGTGAAAGAAATACTTTGTATCATATTACACCTGGGAACAAACGTCCCTTGGTTCTAAGAACTGGCTTACCTCTGGATTTTCCTGAAGTTTCAGTGTTTGTTGATCAACGTACTTGCTTCTGTCAGGGACTATAATCCAAGGATCTATTGGGCAAGAATCTTCACCGGGCTACACACAGGAGAATGAGATGAGAAAATGGCAATCTAAGAGAAACCAAGAAGACTCCATAAAACACTGAAAAAGCTACACCTGAGGGATATGGTCACATGATCGGGGAACAATAGCTCCACCAAGTCCAGGTCGACAGGGCACCATCTTGACATTCTTGCAATTCTTGCACAGAAGAGTCACATATGTTGCTTTGGCCTTTGTTCTCGAAGCAGCAATGGTGATCCCAGCAATCTTAACAAGCTTTGAGATATACTCGGCCTACTTCAACATCCCCAAGTAAATAAACAGCTACAATTTAATGTCCTAAAAAATTTGTAGGGACAATGCTTGGCAGGACAAAACAGATATTTGAATTGCTCTGCCACCAATGCAGTGCATGAACAACAATTCTATATCATCGACACAAAAAGGGTGATCCCAAAGCATAATGTCCTCCTGATTACACTCCTTTGAACGTTACCAGAAACGACTCGGGGATGAACCCAAGTGAGCCAACTTGCTCCTTGAGCAATGAAAAAATGCATACACAGAGAATGTCAAGTCTGTGGGCAGTAGACAGTTAAATGGATAATTAAGCAGCTAACCCCAAGAGATCGCATGGAGACTGAATTCTCCTTTGAAGAAAGCAATATCTGGACTTCTCCTGTTACAGGTTCTTCCATTTCGCCCGTTTCTCCCGCCACTTTTGACCGCAGACTAGCGAGCACTTCAGCTGCTGCGGTTTCAAACTGAAACCAGACAAGTAAACTGTAAAATATAAAGATAAAGAAAGGCACCGGAAGAAGATTGAAAACACCAATGAGGACATTGTCGATGATATGATTTTTTTTCTACAGTCTTCCTGAGAGAATGCTAACTATCTCGAATTCTTGGTCATATGCTACTGAGAACTAATGCAGCAAGCCCCCCATATGATTATGCAGATAAGCCACGAATTTGATCATACATGCCCAATAAATTTCTGGATTGGAAGATCAATGTCCTGCCCTTTAGTGACATATTACCATATACTGTAGGACCTAACAGATAAAAAAAAATCCTAGATCAACGAGCCATCGGCCCAACCCAGCAAAACTGCAAATTTCATCATCAGTTCAGACGTGAATGGGGAGAGGAGTAGTAGTAGCAGCTCTACCAAGGGTAAGTAGTCAGCAGGAAGCTTTCGGATCTTGTCGGAGAGCTCAGCATCAAACGAATGGAGGTCTTCCATGGTAACAAGCAGGGAATTAGGATTCTGGACCAAGCTTTCCCTGCATACAACGGAAGAGACGATGAAGATGAATGCAAGGACAAGTAGACAAGATTTTCTTAAAGAGAGATCACAGACCTGTAACGAAAAACGCCCTTCTCGTCACGGAATCCGCGGATGAATTCCTTGAACTTGCGGAGAGCGGTGTGGCGGGTGATCGATCCATGGTCGGGATCGCCGCCGCCACCCGGAAACTGGGCCTGATCGCTGTAGAAAACCTGCCCTTCATCCCAGCCAGACATCTCTCTCTCAAAGCCGAGGAGAGCTGCTGTCTCCTACCCTAGTATCTCGCAGAGCTGAGAAGAGCCAGTGTCTCCTTCCCTAGTAGGGTTTTTGGCGGGAAAGGTTTGGCGGGAAATGCCTCAGATGACAGTTTTGGCGGGTACAAGGTCGCACGTGCAGGAGATGGCAAGGCCGCACTTCAGAGAGACTGCCGACGTGCAAGGTTCCAAGCTTCCAATCCGTCCAACTACTTGTCTCGCATAATCGAAACAATATTCAGAGAAAATTCAATAAACTGTGATTGCCAATCAAATAATAATAATAATAAAACTACGATTCATTAAGATGGAAAATAATGGTTTTCTGGTTTTTTTTTTTTTGGGTGAATTTAGATGAGTGTCAAATAATAAAAATAAAACTATGATTCATTGAGATGGAAAATAATGGTTTTCTGGTAATCTTTTTTTTCTGTGAATTTAGATGATTGCTAAGTTATTTTTTTATATTTTTGTCAGGAAAGCATTCAATTGCTTTATTTTGTGCAGTACGGCCTATGATATTACATAACAAATCCAACTTCGTCCAACCAATCAACGGTATACTGTCTCAAATCTCATGATTTGTCAAATCCAAACGGTTTATTAGTTTTACCATTATGTGTTTGATTAAGACAACAAAAATCATCCCAATCCAAAACTTTCACTGTTCCCGAAATTAAGATATAGTTAATAATGGTTGGGTGCCCTTGGTTTTTCATTTTAAGATAAATTTTTTAAAAATGTAAATCATTCGTCGTATTTACCTATATGTGTTTGTTCATGATTTCAATAATTGCTTTTATAGGTTATATACTATGCTTATATTATATTTTTCAAAAAAAAGTAATAGCCGTATGTGACTATATTCATTCTTATATGGAAGCAAACTACGCTGTTATGAATAGGTGGAACACGTGATATATGATTTTTTTTTATGAATATTCATATATTACATTAACTCAGCAGATATTATATCCACACTTTATGGGGCATTTTTATAATTTGCTAACAATTTTCTATAAACATCTTAATAAATTTTCAATTTTTTTCCTATCCCGAATTGGCATACACTCTCACGAAAAGTAGAAAGAATAGCGCCACCACCACTGCACGTGTAAATTGTTGCTGTCCAAAAAACATGTTAAGGGTGTGTTTGATAATTAATAAAAAATAGCAAGTTAAAATTTTTGAATCTAAAACTTTTCACTCTTCACAATTATCGTACATTTTAATGATTTTTTCACATTTTCCTATATAACTACTATATTTTTCAATCATTTCTACACAACTATCAACACAACCAACCTATCTATTTTAATTTTATCCTATTTAATATTCATCATTATCCCTATTACATTACATCATTTGACAACTTGTACTCTCCAAAACTTTTCATCGAAACTTTTATTCGTTACCAAACACACCCTAAAATGCCGCCCTTGTGTAGGCAGAAGAATCGTTACCATGAAACGATATATGAATTGAATGGAATAAGGTGAGATGATATGAGATTTTTGAATACAAATGTATTGTGGAATGCGAACAAAGTGACATGCATCCTTGCTAATACCACATGTTGGAATGGTTTTCCAACAAGATATCTGATTTATTCGGGTTAGTTTCAAATATAATTATTAAAATTTGACTGTAATCACGGAATTTTTACCTACATTAAAAAAATTATTGATTTAACAAATTTCACTTTCCATGATTACTGTATCTTTTCATTTTTTATTTCACTTATTCATATACAACTCTCATACTTTAAAATCATTTCAATGCAATTACCTATGCATCTAATATATATATTAATTTCTTTTACTTCAAATCATCATGACATTAACCCATTATATCACATTATTTATTTAATTTTAAAAATTCGAACTTAAAATATTTATCGAGGATGCGTTTGATAAGTAATAAAATATTCAAATGAAATTTTTTTTATATAAAAATCGTTAAAATAAGAGAAAATAATGTGTTATGATAGGGGTAATAATAGTGAATAAATATAATAAAATTCAAATAGACATATTAATTGTATAAATAGTTGTATACAAATAATTGAAAAAGTATGATAATTATATAAAAAATATGAAAATAATTAAAAATATGATAATTACGAAAAATATAAATTTTCATATTGAAAATTTTTAATGTGAAAAATTTTCATTTTGCCAAACGTGGCTTAAAAAGAGAAGGAGACGGTGCTAATTAAATTAATAAAATCAATACATAAAATGTGAACATTTTTCTTATTCACGCATCATTTGTCTTTATTTTATTTTTTTATACCCTCGCAATTCATATTAAATTCTTTTAACATTTACGCTGTTAAAATAGCCATTGCCCACCTAATGAAAAGACTATCTTGCCCGTCTAATTTTTATTTGTTCACCCAAAATTATGGCTTAAAAAATTCAATGACCACAATTTTTTGCTGCTTGAAAAATAGATTTAAACAAGTATAGTGCTTTCAATAACTGAAATTTTTAAAATTAAAGGGTATATTTAGAAAGTGATAAAACTATTGATGAAAAATAATTTTGTTGTAAATTTTTTTAAAATACGAGTAAATGATATGATATTATATGAACAATAATAAGTAACAAAGATAATAAAATTAAAAATAAATAAGGTAGTTATATAGATAGAGTTGTATAAAAATGATTGAAAAATATGTTAGTTGTAAAGAGAGTTACATCGAAAGATGTGGATAAATAATTAAAAATTAGAATAGCTGTAGAGAGTAAAAAGTTTTGTTTTGAAAAGTTTTTAGTGTAAACAAACAAAGTATAGTTTTTTTATTTAGCAATTATAACTGAATGAGTAAGAGAGTAATTTAGGACGCTATGTTTGTTAATAATAAAAATTTGTGTATGAAAAATTTTTTGTATAAAAGTTTTGAATCGATAAAAATTTATATGATATAATAAACATAACAATGAACAGAAAATATAATAATGTTAATCATATAGGTAGATGTGTAAAAATAATTAAAAAGTAAGATAATTATATAGAAATATGTAAATAAATAATTAAAAAATGATAATTATCAAAAATGACTTTATAAAAGTTTTTGAATTTATGATAATCATAACGATAAGCAAAAAATGTAATAATTTTAATTATTTAGGCAATTATTTAGAAGTGATTAAAAATAAGATAGTTGTATAGAAATATGTAAATAAATAGTTAAAAATATAATAATTATTAAAAGTGATAAATTTTAGATTGAAAAGATTTATTATTTTCTAAACACACCTTGTAAATAAAAATTCAATGAAAAATAAACCTCAGCCGTCCAAGAGACTCCAAACAGAGGCAAAAGGTTGGCCCGGCTGATGTCGCCGCTCGCTGGATCGATTGGAAACTTCCAGCAATAGCAGACCAGTGACTGCAAATCATATATATTCGAGGGAGCAAATCGTTAGGCCCTGGTGGGCCCAATCGCATTCTTCCTGTCTCTCTCTCTCTCTCTCTCTCTCTCTCCGCCGGTGAGCTCTCTTTGCCTTCGATCTTCTTCCCGTCTTCAATATCCAGATCACATCGCCAACATCCATTCATAACTTGTGTCTCGATTCCGTTCATTTCTCAGGTGCTTCGATTGGTGGAGCTTCCTCCTCATTTTCTGGATTAGATGGCCTCTTCCTCCCTTCTCTCCCTTGCTTCGGTCTCTCCTTTCTCCACAACCAAAAATCGCAAGGTATCTATCTAGCTTTTTTCTTTCCCTTCACCATATCTGGACTTTGATTTATTGATGGGTTGCAGGGAGCAGCGGATCTCCGAAGTTCTCTTTTTGGAGATGCGAAGGAGAAAAGAGAGCGTCTTTATGTCAAGAGGAAGGTAGTGGTGCTATGGATCTCATTGAAATCTACTGTCTTTGATGCTTGAAGTTGTCCTGAAACTGCTGTTCTTATCAAGTCTGATTGAACGTATTTGTCAGCCTCTTACAGTGGGCGTGGATTTTTATGTCTTAAGGAGAGAGAGAGGGAGGAAGGATTAGAGTTCCTCTCTGATTCAGTGACGATTCGAACTCCTTTCCGAAGCTTGATTGAATGTGTTGGTTGGGTTCCCAAAAATACAGTGAATTCTGATGTCTTAATGAGCGAGAGAGGATTAGAATATATCTGTGTTGTCGAATTTCGAAAAATACTATGAATTTCCTATGTGTTTGTGTTTATGACAAAGGGAGAGGTTGATTAATGACTACGCACTACAAATGCGCCATAAGTCATCAATTTTAGTTAGTTTTACACACAACAGTGAATATTTGAGACGTACTCGGTGCCACAAATCACAAATTCTATAGTGCTCCTACTATGAAATGATGTATATGACTTCGTAAGAATTTATTCCCTCACAAAGAATTTAAACAATCACGAAATACTATGTGTGTTAGTTGACAGAGATCTTGTTAGTGTGTAAATCATTAAAATTAAATCAAATAATTCTAAACATGTCCTTGTATTCTATGCTTGACACTTTCTCTGCCATTGCCTGTGAAATGCTCTAATGTCAAGACAAATCAAACGTGTTAATTAATTATCAACATTTGCATTGCCTGAAGACATTGCCTCAAGCTTTGGGGATCTTTGTCCACATGACTTTAGAAAATTCTGAGTGACAAAGTAAAATATTTTTAGTAGTAGTTAATTTATTTTCTCGTATTTTCTGTTTTCTCATGTAAATGAAAGTTTGGAACAACATTGCAGCTAGCTTTATGTTATTGTTCTTGCCTATTCATCTAAGTGCCTCTTTTCTGTTCTGCATTTGGTAGTCTGGCCGAATGGCCATGACAATTGCAGTTAATGTCTCCCGCTTTGAAGGTGTGACAATGGCTCCTCCAGATCCTATTCTTGGGGTTTCTGAAGCATTCAAAGCAGATACAAATGATTTGAAACTTAACCTTGGAGTTGGAGCCTATAGAACAGAAGAGCTCCAACCTTATGTGCTTAATGTGGTTAAGAAGGTAAGGATTCTTCTCATGCTGTCTCAGAAAGTTCGCTGTATTTTTTTATTTTAGTGACCGAAAGAAAAGGAGGAGGATGATATAGTTGCTTTCAACTAGTTTAGACCTCATTCTAGTTGTGCACTTGAATTATTTGCCAGGCAGAGAAGCAAATGTTGGAGAAGGCAGAAAACAAAGAGGTATTGGAGCATTTGAATAACAAGATTCTATGTTGGAGCATTTGAATAACAAGATTCTATGTTGCTGTTCCTCAGCATCCTAGATTGACTTAAAATTTTAAAATAACCTTGCAGTATCTCCCAATTGAAGGTTTGGCTGCATTTAATAAGGTGACTGCTGAATTGTTATTTGGAGCTGAAAATCCAGTTATCCAGCAAGGAAGAGTAAGGAAGATTAATACTATGGTCAAAGCATAAGAAACATATTCCGCCTTCTTTATTATTCCTTTATGACACTTTTCATGCTCAATTCTTTTTCAGGTTGCAACTGTTCAAGGCCTTTCTGGAACTGGGTCTCTTCGCCTTGCTGCAGCATTTATTCAAAGATATTTTTCTGATACAAAAGTTCTGATATCATCTCCAACCTGGGGTGTGTCATGTCTGCCACCTGGGTTATGTTGCAACTTTTGTTTTCATGGAATGCCAATTTTTATGTTTGGTTTCTCTTCTGAACAGGTAACCACAAGAATATTTTCAATGATGCCAGGGTTCCTTGGTCAGAGTATCGTTATTATGATCCTAAGACTGTTGGCCTTGATTTTGAAGGGATGATTGCTGACATAAAGGTGATGTGGATGATACTCCTATCCATTGTTCTGTTTGGCCAGCAACAAAATTCGAATGTTTTGGAGGGAGAGAGAGACGTGGCAGCAGTTGTTGAAAAGATGATGCTAATATTTGGAATTTGGGAAAATTTGCGAAGGGCACTGTATTTGTTGTTCTACAGATAGTATTGTTGTTTGAAATGGTGTGCCTTAATGAGGAATGGAAGGATGTAGGGGCGGTTGTTAACGACATGATACCAATATTTGCAATTAGGAATGTTTGAGAAGGGCTTTGTTTTCAGTGTTCTAATATAGAATTCTAGTTTGAGATGGTGCCCCTTAACGAGTGCTTTTCTTTTCAATTTTGTTTGTTTTTTGTTTCCAGGCAGCCCCAGATGGGTCATTTCTCTTGCTTCATGGCTGTGCTCACAACCCAACTGGCATTGACCCAACTCCTGAACAGTGGGAAAAAATTGCTGATGTAGTTCAAGAAAAGAACCTGATTCCTTTCTTTGATGTTGCATATCAGGTATGCATGCCTTGCTATGCATTTGATTATTCAATCCAAAAGCAGATGTGGGGCTGAACTGTGGCCTTGACAACTACAGGGGTTTGCCAGTGGAAGTCTAGACGAAGATGCTTCATCTATAAGGTCATTCGCTGAACGTGGATTGGAGCTTCTGGTTGCTCAGTCATATAGTAAAAATCTAGGGCTTTATGCTGAAAGGATTGGAGCTATTAATGTCGTGTGCTCTTCTACAGATGCTGCTGCAAGGTTTGCACACTTGATAAAAATGATCTGCACAGCATACAACTCACTTTCCAACTTATCATTTGATCTGCTAATATCCTGATTTTCGAGTTCAGGGTGAAGAGTCAGCTGAAAAGACTTGCTCGGCCAATGTATTCTAATCCTCCTGTTCATGGGGCACGGATTGTTGCAACTGTTGTTGGTGATCCAACATTATTCAATGAATGGAAGGCAGAGATGGAATTAATGGCTGGGAGGATAAAGAATGTGAGGCAGAAACTCCATGACAGTCTTTCTGAGAAAGATAAAAGTGGGAAGGATTGGTCATTTATTCTTAAACAGATTGGCATGTTTTCCTATACGGGCTTGAACAAAGCACAGGTAAGTTCCTCTTTTAGAACCTGATGCAATGTCTAGATTATAGCATGAGAAATAGTTGTATTTTGCATGCTTAAGCATGAAGGGTTGTTTCTATATATCAAGGATACGTTTGGATAGGTGTGAAAGGAGGAAACATTTTGTTTTCCATTTTCACCCCTTTCCCCATTGTGATGTTATATTTACCTACCCTAATATTTTCAGCAACTCTATTTTTGTCTCATTATTACCCATATATTCCCTATCATGAATTGTTTTATGTACCCTTTATTAATATTATCTATCTCTTCTTTATTCATTTTTCAACTCCATTTCCTTAGTGCCCACTTTTACACTTATCCAAACTTATCCAGGATCAATGATGTTTTGGGCTACATTTTTAATGGGGCATATCCAAGTAAGCAAGAAATGCCTAGAACAGACTGCAGGGTTGTCTCTGACTGATAATTCAGCTTAAATTTAGCTAGCGGTGGAAAATATCATCTATAATTAGATCCACAGAGCTGTCTATTCCATGATTGCACCACTGCATACTAGTGTTCAAATTTTTTGCAGTTTCTTATCCGGCAACTTGTCTTTTCTTAGTAGTTTGGTAAGCATGATTAACTGTCCATGTTCGAGACAGCAATTCAAGAAACTCCAGTGAAGTGCATCACAAACCAACTTGATTCTTAAATTTCTTGCCTTTGGATCAGAAAATGAGATCACAGTGGCAGAGACAGTCAATGTTATTTACTATCACTGATACTATGTTTCTGGACCTTAACCCAACAATAAGGTATATGATCATCTAGAACCTGTACAGAAAAATACGACTGGTTACTTTTTATATTTTAGAAATATTCTATTAAAATCTGGACCATTTAGGATTTAAATTAACATATACATAATTGTGCATAATTGTGATGTAAAAAATCACTTTGGTGGAAATTATATATTCTAAATATTTAATATATTTGAGAGTTTATAAGTACGGAAATACTTCTATGAAACCGGGTTTCATAAAAGTGATTTCGTGAAACCTTTTTCATTTTTGAAATGTTGATTTTTGATAGAAAATCCAATCCATTGATTATATTTAACGCCATTTTTTAGTTAGGAGACCAAGTTTCATCTCAATTCAATATGTGGATATGCCATATTTGCTAAAAAATAAGTGCATTCATGTGTAAATTATGAAAAACGCTTAGATTCATTCATAGATGTATTAGAATGTAACAATACTTTATAGGATCATTTATCTACATATTATTGGTATTTTAGATGGTTTAAATGTTGAAAAAACTACTTTAAAGTTGATATTTTAATATTGAACCATTTTATTACGTTGATTTTATACATTTATAGATGGGACCCATATACAGTGAAATTTAAAAAAATAAAAGGGTTTTCAGGATACTATAAATGATGCTAAATAAATGGATGAAGTGAATTTTTTATCAAATGTCAAGATTTTAAAAATTTGGAGGGGGGTGGGTTCATAGAAGATGAGTTTCATAGAAGCGTCATCGTTATAAGTAATTGTCAAATTTTGGGAATCTTATGTTTTTTAAAATATGGGATTTTTAAAATTATGATTAAATATATACCAATTTATATTCTAAATGGCTTAAATGTTAAAATTTATTTTCAAAAAATATAAAAATGTTTCGATAGAAACTAGACATGGTTGTATAAGATCATAATCCTAACAATAATATATTATTGTACTGGAAATTAATAATATTGTAGGCTTCTAGGTTTTTTTCATGAACTATAAATGTCTGGGATTTTGTGGGTATTATGGTTCATCAATTGAAGACATTCTTATTAAAAATTTACTTGTAGGCGTGGAAATTTTAAAAATAGAAAAATTAAGAACTTGTATACGGAACTTCATGATAGGTTAATACAAAATATAAATACACACTCATAATTAAAAAAAAAAAAAAAAAACCTACTCCAAAGGAGCATGAGATGATACACGAGTTTTCTTTATAATTTATAATATTCGGCTTGGCTTGCTGCCGGATTGACAGTTTTTCTGATTTCCCATACACACTACTAAAGTTGCTTGTAGCACTTTTCCGTGCCATGGAAAAGGAGTAATTGCAAAATAGATTTTATAATTTTGTATAATTGCAGATTAGAACATTTGCATCTTACAGTTTTCATTATTGCTTACCATCATCTTCTAGATCTAATTTGCATTTTTTTTTATTATTTAAAATTCAGAGCGATAATATGACAAACAAGTGGCACGTGTACATGACGAAGGATGGAAGAATATCCTTAGCTGGGTTGTCGTTGGCCAAATGCGATTACCTTGCAGATGCCATCATGGATTCTTACCACAATGTTAGTTAGATCAACTCCTCCTTAATCTCGAGTCGGCAATGCTGGAATTTTTCTGTAGGTCTCCAGTAATGCTATTGGAATGTTGCTTGGTGAAGCGCCTTTTTTTTTATTTATTTTTTGGGGACGAAGGTTAAGCTCTTTTTTGGTTCTCCATAAATAACCAATTATTGGGTAGGAAACGTATAAGGTTGGTTTTCAGAGGCATTGTTAAACACACTTTTCTACCCCTCATTTTAATAATAGCCTCGCATGCTTACCAACAATCTAGATCTAACAAATATCCAAGTGTTTCTTATTTTCGGGTTTTGTTTGTCCTGCTTGCTTGAAGTTTTATAGTTTTAGCAGACGGTTTTTTGGAAATGGGGATTTATCATTCCTGAGTTTCATCGCATCTGCTGAACCATCTTGATATATCATTTTGGTTCCACTTGCCATGTTTATCTTTATTTCCTGGGAAGTACGTGTTTGGGGTTCGGGGAAAAAGATGTGGAAGAGAGTGATGAAACTATGGAGGGAAAAAAAAAAAAAATGAAAATGATGGAATGACGTCATAAGGTGCGGTAAAAGTAAATGAGTATGATTATATACATCTTGATGTATTTTAAGTTGAGATACAACATTCATTTATTTATCTTACTTTTATTTTTATTTAATTTTTTCTTCATAAACATGTTTTCCTAATTGTATTTAATCTATATATCAAGTTTCGCCATTTTAGAATACTTCTGCATATTTATTTTTTGTTTTTAAAAATTAAGTTTTTTAAGGGGTGAAAAATGAATTAAATGTCCCTGAAATTGTTTTTTTTTTTTAAATAAAAAATAAATTTGTAAAAGCATTCTAAAATGGTAAAACTCGGATACGGATTAAATACACTTGAGAAAATATGTTTATGAAGAAAAAAATCAAATGAAAATATGTTTATGGTATTTTGCATCTGTCACCCCATCTTTTGGTATCATGGAAATTTTTTCCCCTAAAACTGTTGATTTGGCAAAAATGACCCTTTTATGAACTACGTTTGCATGAGCATCTGTTTTGACCCAAATTCAAGATTTCTATAGACAAAATTAAGGGTTTTTATGACCGGTTCCCAGTGGGCATTATTATGATCTTTGGAACGTGTTTGTCAATCTCCGTTTACATTGATATAAATCGGCGACTCCACAGTTCGCCGATTGGAGGTATGTCGCCAGGCTTAGAGGGATACGTTGCCAAGTGCTGATGCCTCATAAGTTATGCTGCTAATTAGTTGTCGTGATAGTCGAGTTAAATAAAAACAAAATCTCCTTTCTCTATAAATATAATTTAAATAAGAAAGTTAATGCAAGGGAACGCTTTGTATAAAATAATGGAGATATAAGCGGTTATCTCGTTTATGTGGACGAGGGAAAATTGCCTAACAATATAATCAAGGGATAAACAAAGACTCCTGGGCTTCGATTTGGTTCATGGAATCACCCTAAGAATATTTTATTTAAATATAAACTTTTTAGAATATAAATTGTTATATATTTATAATGCAAAAATACTTTAATTAAAAACTCAGATGTTATAAGTATTTCATATATTTGAGACTCGAGAGATAATATGTACCTGTTGAAAATTTGAAGGTAAATATATTATATGGAAATAGCTCAGTTAGATGGGGCTTCGGCTCTTGTGCCAATTGACTCCATTTCCAACAGGAAGGAGGAGTATTTGCTTCCCATTTATTAGGAGGAGCATGTTTGTGTTAGAACTTAGAAGTGTGGTCTCCTACTGTTTGAGATAAAAATCGATTGAGCCAAGTAGAAAAAAGTACTTTCAGATGAGATGTGAATCTAACAATAAAGAAATAACACCGTCTATTATAATTGTCGGAATAGATTTCTAGATCGTTGAGAGTGAAATTCGACCTAGTCGATTAGACGTTCATTATCATGGTCGAAATTACTTCTACAGCACATAAGCAACCGAATCAGATGAGGGTGAAGTCCAGCGGCCCTCACCAACAACATTTGATCTTCCCAACTCTTCAACTTCGTCCATTCCATCTTTGAAAATTCTATACGATTTCCTGGAAAACCAACAAATACATGCAAAAGGGCTCTCCTCTTGATTCTACCAGGCAATTTTTCCACTTGCATTTGGCTTTGGGGTGGATTAGAGACATCACTAAGAAAGTTGCCAAATTCAAAATCCGGCAGCTGAATCTTTTCCTTGATGAAGGGATTGAAAGGAACATGAGTGGTAGCCTTTATACGTGAGCAACCGCTCTTGGGAAAAGTAGTCGATGATCCTGAGAGCTCTAGAATATTTATAAAACAAGTTCTGTTGTACACAGGATCCAAAAAGTTGCACATGCCATCATCTTTCCTTAAGAACATAAGTCGTGGTGTATGGTTTTGAATACACATTTTATTACGTTCATTTCAAAAACTTTTGAAAATCATATTTAAACTGCACTATTATATTATGTTGATTTTATATATTTTTAAGATGAAGTCAATGCACATAGTTGATTTTCTTGTCAAATAAACAATTTTAATGGGCAGATTGGATTTTGATTTATCATCAAAATGAATAAAGCCGTAATGAGCTTGGGTGCAGCAAGTTACAAATGAGTCCTCACCCCCATGATAAAATTAAAATTCAACAATTCATATGGATCAATGGGTAATGATCATGTACAACATGTTGTTACTTATTCTCTAAGTTTTCCATAAAAAGATAATTTTGATACATAAATGCATGTCTGAATATAGTGAAATACAATACAAGATTGATATTCCGAAAGATATTTTTTAAAATAAAAAAAAAACAAAAACCTAATAGTGTATGATCGTTATCCTTGTTTAATACTTTAATGTCATTTGTTTTATTTTATCATGATACAAAAATCCTTCGAATTGGAATTTTAGGTAGGTCATACTTGGTTTATGAAAAAAAGTAATTAGAACCATTTACATATTAGATGTAACGTTAAATCATGAAAAAACGTACATGTTGTTTTTCCTATAGTAACCAGTTTATACATATGAAAAGTGAATAAACATCAAGTGAATCAATGCAAAAACCTCAAGCACTAGATCATTGTCCTGGTTGAAAACACTGTTTAACAATACATAATATAAGTAAAAGACAATATTTATAATTTATTTTTCAAATGCACCCGGCCGACTTAGTTTTCGGTGCACTTGGGTGAAAATATTCATTTTTTAAATTTTTTTGAAATTTTTTTTACACAACTGTTAATCTAAGTATATTTAACATGTGTATCGATTTTTACCAATTTGAGAGATTTTAAAATTATTTTAGATTTTTAAAAAATTAGTGACAATTTTAGTAATTTTAATAAAAAAGTAAATATTTACAACCGGGTTCACAGAAAAGTAGGTACACCTGCCAGGGCCCATGCAAATACAACAACATAAGCTGACTAATGAGTTGGAACTTGGACGCTGGTTCAATGCACCCGGGTGTACTTTACCTGTTTTTTTTTTTAATTTTTTTTGAAACTGTTTTTTATGAAAATGTTAATATAAGTGTATTTAACATGTGTATAAATTTTTACCATTTTTGGAGATTTTTATATATTTTTTTCGAATTTTTTAAAATCAGTGTCATTAATGCCACTGATTTTAAAAAATTAGTGTAATTAATGCCACTGATTTTAAAAAATTAGAAAAAAATATCTAAAAATCTCCAAAAATGGCAAAAATTTATACACATGTTAAATATAATTAAATTAATAGTCGTGTAAAAAATTTTTCAAAAAAAAATAAAAAAAGGGTGAAGTACACCTGGGTGTATTGAACCAACGTCCTTGGAACTTAGAACCCATGAAATAAAAAAAAATCCAGCGAATGAGTCCACCATCATCTATGAGAAGCCTCCTCAACATTTTTTGCTCCTGAGCGGAAGGCTGCAACCATGTAATTGGTTCAATCCAAGTGCTGAAAATGTATTCTTCAGACTTGTAAAATTCTGAGCCAGGATAGCATCTCTTCTCCTCAAGAGAGTAATTACAAACTGATTGCTCCCCACCGAGTAGTGAGTACTCTAGAAAAAAATAAATCTTATTTCCCACCCGTCTTTCCACTGCCTCAGAAAAGAGTGAAATCCAACGACCCACCAACAACGTTCGATCTTCCAAACTCTTCACTTTCACCCATTCCGTCTTTGAAAATTCTAGACGAAAGACATGAACCGGATTTCCGAGAAAACCAACAAACACCAGTAACAGCTCACCACTTGATTCTACCAACCAAGTAATTATTCCACTTGCACTTAGCTCCCATTTCACAGGAACAAAATCTCAATGGCCTTGGCTTGGTTAGAATTGTTCGACTGACTGCCGTCATCCTCCGTTCGGGTATGCTTGGCAAAACAAAACAAAACAATACAAAACTTTTGATACCAAAACTTTTAAATTTAAATTTTTTTATTCTTTACAACTATTTTATTTTTAATTATTTCTTCACGTCTTCCTATATAACCACCTTACTTTTTAATTATTTTTACACATTTACTCATACAACAAACTTATCTATATTAACTTTATTTTTTTCATCATCATTACCCTTATTATATTACATTCTTTTTTCTAATTTTAAAAACTTTTACAACCATAATCCTTTTAAAATTTTTTTTTTTATCACTTAAGGTTGAAGAAGAAGCGATGAATGGAACATCCTATTATCTTTCTGTGCGTAGTATTACGATAAAAAGTGCTGCATAGTGCTTAGAGTGGTATGACGCGGATTACATGAAGAGGAATGAAAGAGGTTACTGGTGCGTTTTGAAATGGGCAAAAACTGGTGTGAAAAAATAAGTTCTGCTGTAAAAAAATTTTAAATGAGAAAAAATAATATGATATAGAATGGACATTGATAGGTAGCAAAAAAAAAAAAAATTTAAAATAGATAGGATAGTTATGGATAATGAAAAAGAAAAATTGAAAATAGGGTAATATATAGAAACTTATGAAAAATGATTGGAAAATAGAATAATTGTGAATGGTGAAAAGTTTTACATTGATAATTTCTAATTGTCATTCACACCTTAATAGTCAAATTCATAGATACGTGTGAGTCACGCAGCCAATGACGCACAAAAAATATAATGGATTGACGTATAAAAAATATAATGGAGCTGAGTTATATGAACCTGGGTACACTTAGACTCAGTGTGCCTGGGTATATTTCATGGATATTTTAAATTTTTTGTAACTTTTTTCATGAAACTATTAATATAATTATATTTAACATGTGTATCAATTTTTATCATTTTTGAAATTTTTTTCAAAATTTTAAAAATCAATAGCATTTTAGTAATTTAAATACATTTAAATTAACACTTATGTAAAAAAATTTTCAAATTTTCAAAATAAAAAATGCATATTTGCACCTAGGTGCACCTTCTCTAAGTGCACCCGGATGCATATACGTGGGGCTCGAAATATAATTTGACCGTTCGTTATGCACTGCAGGGAAACAATGAAACGGATTGTAAGCGTTTATTCCCGCTTGCAAGGTTGATCATACAATGCAGCACCTTCGTATGAAAAACTCCATTCTAAAATCTCAATCGTATCATGGAATCCGATTCATTTTAGCTGTTCATCTCGACGTTTTTTAAAAACCGTGATGCCTTTGATAAGTCGAAGCCGATCGTTGTGTTTAATATTAACTTGGCCGAGATAATCAAAATTGTAGTAGTTGAAAGCTTAGGTGGGCCGCAATGAGTTTTAGAGTAATCTCATGGTTTTGTATTTATTAAGGCCAATCAAACGATCCAATCCAATCATTCTGATTTTTTTTATCTTATCAAAATTGATAAAAGTCATTTTCGATAGTAAATTGCATCGGAAGTCTAAAAAGAACTGATATTAAACTAAAATTAAACGATTTAGAGTAATAATTCAACGTGTACACACGTTTTTACCATGAAAAACTTGCAACATATTTTTACTTATTAATTTAATTTAAATAATTAATTGACATTTTAAATTTTTATGCAATATAAGTGAAAGATATGAATAGACCTATTAACTAAAAGATATGAAGAGATCTAAGTTATTAGAAAATCTGTTAACATTAGTTAAGCATTTTAGACTGTAACGCAGTCTCACAATGCTAATTGCCCAGAAGCTTACACTTCAATCCGATACTATGAAAATATGCCTTTAAAACGCTTATATCCATGGGTGCCAATCTGCCGGCCGCTCGTAACACGCAGCCGAATTTCTAAAAATTTTTAAAACTTTTGTTAAAGTGTGGACCGACCTTAAATCTTCATCCTTTGATAATATTTAAATTGTTAAATATTTTATCTTTTAAAAATCAATATATGTTATTGATTTTCAAAAAGTAAAATTAAACAAATTCGAAAAAAAATTTAAATTTCACTAGAAGGAAGAAATAGGTGAAGCTCACACATTTATAAAATACCAAAAAAATATATATATAGAAGTGGTCGGCCATATAAAATGGCAGCCTATGTCTCTTAGATCACCTGTCCCCGATTTTTATTATTATTTTTTTTTTTTCAAAGAATGAAATTATCCCGTACACAAAGCTTCGGAAATATTGTAGTTCACTTGCAGTCTCACATAATTTCAACAGTGAAAAGTATCCTCCCTACAAAAAGTATATAGTTTTTGAATTGAGCCACGTCAATGTTTGATTTAGAAGCTTGTTGGTATGAAAAAAATGAATCGTATTTTTTTTTTTAAAATTTATTTTTTTACAGTGGTTTAATTCACAGTAAAAGTATTTGAGTGGTACAGACGATATTCTAGTATTCTACTGCTTGGAGAAACCTTCCATTGTCCGTCCAAAGATACGTGACTCTTTCGATTTCTCCAACGTCGAAAGGCCTCTCACCAACATAAAAAAATAAAAAAATAAAAAATGCCTGGAATTCGAATACAAACAGCCCAGAAATATTCGATCATACAATACATCCTCATACATGGACTCGATCATATATATCCCTTCACATGGCAAGGGAAAAAACTGAAGAAGCTAGCGGCTGAAACTGCTTAGCCTGTTACCTGTTAAAGACAACTGAAAGCAAGTACCGGCCTCAAAATGGTACAGCTGACTCAAGTCTCACGTGGCTCAGACGAACGGTCCCGAGAAGGTATTCTGGCAGCTCTTCTTCTTCCTTGCCCTGCCACAATTATTATATAACAGACAGATGAGTCTTAGCTGTGATGTGTACAGGAATTAACCCACCATGCACGGTTGCACACAAGACATGCCTCGTGCATGGATATCAAGGACTCCGGGGTATATGTCAAAGGCATTAATTTTCTTTTTTTCTTTTTAATTTTTAATTTTTTTTTTTAAATAATAAATCAATGCATGCACCCAGGAGCCCCTCAAGTTTTCATACACTGGTGTTTTAATGAAATCCAAGCTAACAATTTTGGTTACTAAATTTTTTTTTTCATAAACATGTTTTGCTAAGTATATTTATTACATATATTAAGTTTTGCCATTTTGCAATACTGTTATATATTTATTTTTGATTTTTTAAAACATTATTAATTTTAGGGGCATTGAAGTCATTTTTCACTTCTTAAAAAACTTAATTTTTAAAAAATAAAAAATAAGTACTTAAAAGTATTGTAAAATAACAAAACTTGATATATGAATTAAATATACTTAGGAAAACATGTTTACAAAGAAAAAATTAAAAATATAATTAATTATAAAAATAAATGAATGATTTATTTTAGCCTAAAATACATCATAATGTATATAATCAAGCAACTTTTTGGTATCATACTTCAATTAAATTAATCAACGTAATATTTTTCAGCAAGGATTTAACTATAATTCCAAAATCCATACAGAGTGGAACTTATGTTGGTCATAAAAATAAAAAAGAAATTGAAAAGAGAATTTAACTGCTAACATTGTTTAATATTGAAGTGTGCACAAAAATATAGTTTGATATCTACATTCCCAAGTATTCATCCTATTAAGATGAATAAATTTATATAATTTCATAGCATTCAGTAAATTAATCCAAGTAATGAATATATATGTAAATGTATATGCATAGAGAGTATCTTCAATGCAACCTGTTGTGGTTTATAACCGCTTGATTTTTTTTCCACATCCAATCCATCAATTATGTTTAAAATTATTTATTTAGCCTATGTACAAAAAATCAAGTGAATTGAAAACTTTTATAATTAATAATATTCAAAAATATAATTATAAACAACCTCATGCATTTACACTTGTTATAGATTATATACAAATCTTAATAACATGATTTTTCATGTCATGCAAATATCAATAAAGTAGATATGATGGATGACTTGGATTTAAAAATAAAACATTAAAAAAAATGCAATCGGTTGTAAACTACAACCCATTGCATTCGGGGTTTCTCACAACACATGGAAGATATGAAGACAAACCTCAATCAAAATTGCTAGGTCAACAACAAGGCTGGTAACGTATCCAAGGACTAAACCAATGATGCTCCTGGCAACAGATGAAGAACCGATATCCACATCTATCTGCATGATTACGAAATTGATTTTTAGGAACTTTACCAAACACATGGATTATTAGAAAGGTTGTAATGATGCTCCCGGCCAGCCTTGGGAAACATATGGTCATAATCTGAAAAAGTGGCTTCAATAGACAGTAAATTAAATATTGCAGAAGACCAACTAGACTGTTTCACTGTGCAACGAATTCCAAAGCTCATATTTTCATTAATAATGAGCCAAAGCAGATGACTGCCCTCATGCACACAGCCAAGAGGGTGCAGATACAAGTTGACAAAATTATTGCATAAAAGCTTCGCCGAGGCATTAAAAAACTGAAGAAATAACATACTCAGGTGAAATATTAAGCCAAAACAAAAAAACATATCACGTGAACAAGCTTTCAATTTGGTTCAGGTGGTTCTAAAGTGCCAGAACTCGGCCATGGTCAATAAAGGCCAAATCAATATAAGGGTGGTCAAACAATGGCAAGGTCAGAAACACAGTTGTTAGTTTACCTCTAAAAAATTATCCAGTCTAAGGTATCTGCACGTAACTGCTTTCCCTAAAAGGCAAGCTTTGGATCCAACTGCACGCTTGACCATCCAGTATCCCTAAACAGCTCATCCAAAAAGCAATTGCTGCCATAAATAGGGTTAGGAAGAAAAACTAATAGAATTCAACAGATATTCACGTGTAGAGCCAGTAATACCTCCACGATACTTGGAATTAATTTAAATCTTGCATCCCGAAACATGTCATTGCCATCAATAAATTTACTGAGTAATGAACCTTCATTCACGGGTCTGTCAGCACCAAAATAGAGAACCAAGCTATAGTTTGGCTTCGCTGGAACCTGTCACATTTAAGAATTGAATAAAGGTACCAATTGCATGGCAAGATTATTTAGAAGAAAAAATAAGACTACAATTTGTGGTGCCTTAAAAGAAAGATATGATTTATCTCCTTTGCATATGCATGCTATGGGCCTATGGTGGCGACGTAAATAATAAAAATTATATCCTCTAGAAATTAATTTTGTATCATCAACAAATATAGCAAGAGTATAAAGTAATCACATTTTGCTTGGAAACAACTGTGCTAGGTAAAAAAGTGGTTGACTTATTATAATCCCCAAATCCAGAAAAACCATCCTAGCCCGTAAGTTATGGGTCTCACAGTATTGTCCGCTTTGACTCTGCAACCTAGCTGCACGGTTTTAAATTGCGTCACACTATGTTTCAAACTTAGATTCACTTATAAACCCTCAGAGACTCTATCCCTTTTTTGATGTGGGATCCAGTTCTGGACTATTACAGGCCTACTATCTTTCACCTGGTTTGTCATCGAATCACAACTCAACTCAAGACATAACTCAACTCAACTCAACTTTAGGCCGCTTTCATACCATTTGTAATACCCAGACTTAGAAAAACCATCCTAGGCCCATTAGTTATGGGTCTTATAGTGTAATATTATCTGCTCTGGTCTGGCAGCTCAGCCATATGGTTTTAAAATGCATCACATCATGTTTCAAGCTTAAACACACTTATAAACCCCGAAGAATTCTATCCCTTTTTCAACTTTGGATTCAGTTCTAGACTGTGACACTTATAGTGGCCAAGGAAGCCCAATCGGATTTCCAAAGGCCTTTTCTTTTCTTTTTCTTTTTGCCGAACAATTTTGATCGGAGAGAAGCAGGACTTCAAAGGTCCCAAATGATCTGAGGTAGCAAAAATTTCTGAGTATCTCAATTGAAAAGTTCATCAAGTCAAATGCTCACGGAAAGGAACCATCATGTGTCCAGCAACTGTCATCAGTTTCCACAGTAAATTTATAGAATTTCCTTCAGCAAGAAAGCATCAAGGACAAAATAAAGCTTCAGAAATAAATCAGTAATATATCCTCATCCTACCTATCCCGGTATCCCCAGGAATTTAGACAGTACCTTAAGCAGGTTTCACTGGAACAGTAAGAATGTAGAGTTCTGCAGATTCACAGACATACCTGTAAATTTACCACAAGAATGAACGGCAGTTTCTTTCCAGCTTCTGACTGAAAAAAGGGCAACACTGAGACTTAGTTCTCAAAAGATAGGAATAAATAATACTCTTAAGTTTATGCTAAAGAAAGAAAGATGTTTCCTTATTCCAGCATTTTAGTTTCTAAAAACAATATGTGCTTCCTATCAAAAACACAAACAACCTTTCCCTCTTTAGAAACTAGCATTATGTTCATGATATGATAGGAATCTTGACATAATCTTTCCAGTTGGATGAAAAATTTTCAATTGAAGAAATGAGGGAAATGGCTTCACATTTTTTAATTGTTTGATTTAAATACCACAGGAGGTCCTATTTTAGATCTGTTTATTATGTTGCAAAATTTTCTATTTTCTCTTCAAAAAAGATATGCCTTAGGCTTAACCCAACTGTAGTGGATGCACAGGATATTGTGAATAAATCTGAATGGCAACTTTGACTAAGGCCAGGTTTGAAGCTGAACAGATGCCAGAATGAGGACCTTAATCTGCAAGGATGAATTAATATAAAAAATTACCATGTTTCTAACCTATAGCGAGATGTAATACAGAACACAGCAGATCTATGAAGTGCACAATGTAAACATGAACAAAACATGAAAATGTGTTTCTTCACCTGAACAAGACATTTAGGACTAAGGGCAATCTGATCCACATTTTTGTCGGCTGTGAGCCAGTCAACTGCCAAGAGCTTCAGAAGAGGATCTCCACCCGCAACCTGAGAGCGAGCAGCGCACATATTACCACACTGATAGTCTGAAGGAATCCAAGTGGATATACAACTTCCATGCAAGTAAAAGCTAAAGAATATCAAGGGTAGATGAATCAAATAATAAAAATGGGTATAGCACAATGTAGTTCTTTTCATGCGACGTAAATATTCCATAAGATTGTGAATCACAAAACTGAAGTTTGGCATCTGAGCATCATACCAGTTAAGACTATCTTATACTGTAGCTTATCTGAGTTTTGACTGATGAAAAGCTATATGGCAATGATTCTAGGGAATTGATTCCTTGGAATATTTACAAGGAATCACTTGGTCTGACACCATATTGGCTTACTTTTTATGTCTATTCATTATGGGTGTGTTTGGGAAGTAATAAAACTTTTGGGGTGTGTTTGGTTGGGGGTAAAACTTTTGATGAAAAGTTTTTTAGGTAGAAGTTGTCAAATTGATAGAAAATAATGTGATATAATAGGAGTAATGATGAGGAATAAAGAGAATAAAGTTAAAATAGATAGGTTAGTTGTATGGGTAGTCGTGTAGAAATGATTGAAAAGTAAGGCAATTTGTACAGGAAAATGTGAAAAAATAATTAAAAAAAGAGTAGTTATGGAGAATGAAAAGTTTTGGTTGACAATTTTTTTTTGCCCAAACAAACACACCCTTGATGAAAAGATTTTTATTGTAAAAGTTTTAAATTGGTAGAAAATGATGTAATCTGATAGGGTTAATGATGAAGAGTAAAGAGAATAAAGTTAACATAGATAGGTTAGTTGTATAGGTAGTTGTGTAGAAATGATTGAAATAGTTATATCGGAAGATCTAAAATAATAATTTAAAAAATCGGATAGTTGAATAGTTGTACAGATTAAAAAGTTTTAGTTTAAGAAGTTTTTTTTGTTTGCCAAACACCTCCTTTGTTTAAAATTATTTATTAGCTAAATATATAATTATCATCTTAATAAAATTTTTAGTTGTTAAAAAATAAATAACCTAAAATAAACAATTCTACCCTTTTATATGTTTACTTTTAGGTAATTTGTTCTGTGACCCATCAAAATTTTCCAAAATATCAATTACATTCCTGGCCAAACAAACAATTTTGAAGAAAATTAACAGGTTGAATTTCTTAATTTAAATGATTAAAACATTAAACCAAGGGGTTCCTTGGAGATTTCCAAAAAATCATTCCGTGGGTTGTTCACAAAATCTATATGGCTAAAGATCAATAGTAAAGCTAGCCTTGTATCAACAAAAGTGCATTTTTTAACTGAGAATGATACTTCATGAGCAGGCACTGAAAGAAAGCTGCATCAGATGTGTAAAAGATGTGAATTGAGGGAAAGGGACTCATGGAATTTTCAAAGAATCAGTAGGACATATGTTAGCAACATATACACTAGTTATTTGTGGTTGGAACCAACTCTTAGGCGATATTGATAGGATTCTTGAAGAAACAAAAATGTTGCTCTTTGTAAAATCATAATTTGATGATAGTGGAAGTTCCAACTAAACTTAGCCCTATAGTTTTTCCCTTCACATGAAGACTATCCTACATAAAATTATTCACGATCATTTGTAGGTTTTATTAATATTTATGCTATTTGACGAGGACAAGTTAGACAAAATCACTAAAATTTTATCTAGTGAATAACTTGTTGTTTGTACATAGCTGGATGAGAGAGAGCATAGTAGTCCAAATATTCAAGAGGGGAAGGGAATTGTTAGGCTATCTAATCCTCAGGGTGCAATTCAGGTCAGGAATTAGAAGCAGGTTGTGTTCAATAATTTATAGAAACCTAGGTTGGTTTTGTGCTGAATATTTTCAACTTATTTTGAAAATTGGGATGGTTCTGCTTGGGGGCACCTAAAACCTTCCCAACCTACTAGACTCCACTTTCATCTTTAGCTTGTTCATGCCCTTATCATTTCCATTTTTTGTTGAGGCCAAGTGTATGGCCTTGATAATGAAAAGACTTACTCATGACTTGCCTTTGGAAGTTAATGAGTCTTGCTAAGTTTTGGAGAAACTGAGGAAGTGACAAAAGAAGTTCCTAAGCCAGCAAAAGGACTATCACTCTAGACAGGACATAGGAAGTGATGATGAAAGTTAGCCATCTGACAAAGACCCATCCATAATTCTAGAAACTAGGAACCTTCAGCAATTATGAACAGAAGAAGCAAGAGAAAAGGAACAGAGGCAATCACCTCTCTAAAACGTGAGGTTTCAACAGAGGAAACTTGGAATTTTCAGCAAGGATGAGCAGATGATGAAGAAAGACAAAAAGGAACAGAGGCCAATCCACTTCTCTAAAATGTTGGGTTTCAACAGAGCAAAGAATTAAGGAATGAACAAAGGCTTGTCACAGAGGAAGGGCAGGGGCTTGTTAGCCTCTAACGTTCAATTTTCACAGTTTTTCTAATAATTGTTCAAAATGATGAAAGTGGTTTCAGATGGCTAGAAACAGTTAAGCTCTCAATCAAATAAATATACCATGAAGAGAGAGCTAATTATCAATCAAGTTAGAAAAAACGCCCAACAACCTAGAACTAGAAGAATCTTTCCAAGCTGTAACTGCTATAAGTGCTAAAAGCTCATTTTGTAAAACCTAATGACGAGCTCCTTCAATGCATTTTGAGAGTAGATTTTTATTCTCTGAAAATTTTATCCGTACACTTTATTTTTTCTGGTATTTGGAGTTTCAGCTGGAAAGGGAATTGTTATTGTAACGAAGTAGCCTAAGTTCCCTGCTAAGCACAGTGAAACCGAGTTGTGTATGAATTCTTAGTAAGATCAAGAGAATGGTGATTTCACTTGTGAATAGTATAACTGTAGAGTGAGAAACCTTGGAGGGTGGAATATGTATTAATTTGACCCAAACAACAATAATAATTGTGATTTTTTCGTGAACTAGGGCATAGTCCAGTGGTATTACATTCTGGATGTGTGCAAATGGTCTTGGCTTCGAATCCGGAGGGCAGCAAATGACTCCATGGAATGTAATGTAATTTCAAAAAACTGTTGACTTTTTCCACTACCAATCCTCTTAACTTTCACTGCATGACAAGTTGTAATTTCTTTGCATGTCTTAAACAGCCCAATACACAATGTGGAATGGTCAGAGGAGGATTTCGCTTGCTGGGTCATTGGCAATCAAATCCGCACTATAAAAACTGTCCTCTGGATCTGATTTCACCTTACAATAATGTCTTGTTTATGCAATTTTGCTTCTTCGTGACCTTGCTGTACATCCACTTAGGTGGTTTCTGCCAGTTGGTTCTGTTGACAATGCTATCATAGTAATCGTTATCCACTCATAACTGCATACACCATTTAGATATTTCTAACTACTGGAACTCATGTAATCTGATTAATTGGTTCAAATTGCTGACCGATATTTAACCTGAATTCAAACAGAACATTCTAAAATTGGGTTAAGTTTGAAAACAGGGTTTAGGTGGTTGGGAAATTTGGTTTGGTACATTTACAAATATTAGATTGACCACAACCAAACCCAACCCATACCAATTACACCCTTGCTGGAAAGAAACTTAAAAGGCTCTCCTTTACACGTTTGCATGCAACATATTCTAATAGTAAGAACCTTTAACATCCCAACTGATACTTCACCATCTGTGATATACCATCCATGCCTCTTCTTCAAAATTGGCTTAATCAACTAGCGTGGATAAAAGAAAAGATAAAAGTAAAGCCAACTAATGAAATGATAAGACTCGAGTAAAATCCATTCAAGGTGACAGCACGAAACCAAATGAAATTTCCATATAAATGAGTTAACACTGCATGAAAGGAAGTTGTCTACTAACCACAATCAACCCAAGGACGACAACTGGTAATATGTTTCAAAGTGATCTTATCCATGTGCAGTTACAACCTGACATCCTATAAGCTATCAAAAGGCATGTGCTGTTATTGTTGAAACCAATGTACCCCCATGCAGCTGCGCCGCGCCCCACCCACCCCCCCGCGTAATCATAATTGCATCAGCAACCAAAGCAACAAGAATATTCTGGGTGATGAGCTTCAGTCAATTGTGAAGATGTATAGATCAACTCACCTTTGAGAGATCCTTCAAATATGTTTTGCCTCTTATCATGAATCCTTGGCCACTTGGAACAGTCCAACAGTTGGCATCAGTTTCATCTTTCGCTTGACGCATGGAACCATGAAATTCGCTTGCATCAGAATCAATTGGATGACTCTGTGTATCTAATTCAGTGTCGGCAACAAGAGCTGCACCCAAGAAGAACCCCCTATTTTCAAAGCTAAGAATCACCAGAAGCCAACATGTCACAAAACTTTTTTAGGTTCATTCCTTTTCAAGTAGGTTTAACCACAGATGCCAATGAAAATTTGAAAGCACAGTACATGTTTCCCAACAATTATGTCATCAGTATATCCTAACCACTAATGGACGCTTCCCTCATCATGCATTTGATTTCAAATGCAGAATTCTAGGGCATTGCTACTGTTCTTGTATGCATTTAATCTTTGCCACTTTATTTATACATCAATTTCCAATCAGTCCAGTTTCATGGGAAAGATGATTGAAGCAAATAAATAAAAGCATAGGTTAACCAGTCAAACAGTCCAGGTGAAAAACAAATTTTTTGAAATTTGAAGGTCGTTTTGCAAGTCCAACTGGGATGGTCGGATAAAGTAGGGTTTATGCTAATTTCCAGAGTATGAATGACCCTAATGCTACTTGTTCGTTGTAACTTCCACAAATGTTTTATAATAAATTGGTCATCCAGTTCCACTTGACAGTCAAACTGCTTCAAACCAAACTTGTCAGGCAACAGTTCTAACACCAGTTCAGTTCAGAAAACACTGCCACACTTAAATGGTAGAGAGATATGGAACTGAAAATAATAAGGAGAGAAGGCAGATTAGTGATCCAGTTCCAAAAGAAGGTCAAACTGCTCAAACAAAACCGGCAGGCAACTGGTTCTAACACCAGTCTGGTTAAAAAAACACTGCCCCTGGTACATATAGTTGCTGGAACTTAAAAGGGAGAGAAATATGGGACTAAGGGTGGGGAATAAGGAGAACAAGCTTGCAAGACCTTGAGATGTTCTAGAAATTACAATAAAAATAAAAAGAAGGAAAAAATAAAAGAACAAATCAACCTGGTTCCCAACTTCCATGAACTAAACTATGTTAAGAAAAAAGGCTAAAATTTTAGGAATCATATAAAAAAATCAGAAATAATTAATAAATATGGAAAGTTAAATAACAGAATTTGAATATGAGCAATTGTAATTTGGTCACAATTTTGGGGTGTTAGGCTATAGCCCTCTATCCCTCCACTTATTTCTGATGTAAAATTGATTTTGTCTAAACAGCTTACATTTTTCCTATTATTATTTTATTTTTTCAATCATTTTCCTTACTTTCAATTGAAAAGGCTAATATATGTATAAGTAACAATCATATACACCCAAGTTTACATTTTTCCTATTATTATTTTATATTTTCAATCATTTTCCTTACTTTCAATTGAAAAGGCTAATATATGTATAAGTAACAATCATATACACCCAGGTTATTACTGAACCAAGTAACAAGCCCATTGCTTTTTAAATTTAAAAGATGTTTTTTATATACATGATAATGTATTTTAAGCTAACATACATTATTTATTTTTAATGTTTTCTTCATAAACATGTTCTTCTAAGTGCATTCAATCCGTATACTAAGTTTCGCCATTTTACAATACTTTTATATATTTATTTTTTATTTTTAAAAATTCATCAATTTCAGGGGCATTTAAGTCATTTTCACACCTGAAAAACTTGATTTTTATAGAAAAATAAATATGTAAAAGTATTGTAAAATGGCAAAACTTGATATATGGATCAAATATACTTATGAAATATATGTTTATGAAGAAAAAATAAAAAAAATGCAACCGATTGCAAAAAAAATGGATAATCTATTTTATTCACTTTGATTAACTGATCTTGTTAAGCCAAACTAACATAAGCTTATGTTAGCCTGGGCTAAATGGTATATTTTTAAAATAATTTTCATAAAAATGTTTTCCTAAGCATATTTAACCCATATGTCAAATTTTATAATTTTTTAAAAATCAAGATTTGGGTGGAATTTAAGTCATTTCAACCCAAATTTTGATTTTTGAAAATAAAAAAATGTATACGCATCCAAAAATTATAAATTTTGGTATATAAATTAAACACGTTTGCAAAAATATTTTTATGAAAATAAATATATATTAGCCCGAGCTAACATACGCTTATGTTACGCCTATGTTAGCCCCGGCTAAGATAATAATAATCCATATTGCCATTATTCACTTAATAGATCACATTGTCCCCTTTTCTTCTGGAGTGTGGATTCAATGCACTTGAGTGCATTGAAATTTTAGTGCGCTTAGGTGCAAAACTCATTTTTTAATTTTTCTAATTTTTTTTATAAAACTGTTAATCTAGATGTATTTAATATATAAACTAAAGTTTATCATTTTAGAGATGTTTATATATTTTTTATTTTTTAAAGGGGTATTTTAGTCATTTAAAAATGACTAAAGCCACACTATTTTTAAAAATAAAAAATATATATCTCCAAAAATTGGTAAAACTTAATACATAAGTTAAATATACCTACATTACCAGATTTATTTTAAAAAAATTTAAAAATAAAAAAGGGGGTCTGCACCCAAGTGCATTGAAACAAGACTTTCTTCTGGCACCATGTCCACGTATTCATCCTGTCATCTCCTGTTTCTTATCTATGGGCTGTCATTCATAGACAAAAAACTAAATGCGCTGATGGTTCCTTCATGGATTGAAGGTAAGTCAAGATCTTCTAATACAGCATATGCTGAAAATAAGCACTTGTATTTCAAGGCTTGAGCTACATAAATTTGCAGGTGCTATGTTACACGTTCAAGGGGAGTATAAGCTATCCTACCAGTTTCCCACAACTTTTTTTTTCCAACATTACGTTTATTTAATCCCAACAACCTCACTCTTTCCTTGTCATTTATCTATATTTCAGAATGCAAACCCCCAGTCTTTTCATCTAAAAAGCCTAGATATTTTTAATTATCCACTACATGGATTTTCTTCCATTTTTATGAAGAACGAGTTTAGACTTTATTAGGTTTTGTTTAGGGATTAAGTATTTCACAAACATTTGATTTGGGATTTCTTTTATTTTAGGTTTTAGGGATTTGAAATACTAGTATTTGATGGATGGTTTAGATGGTTTTTAGGGTTTTACCATTCCGCATCCCACTAGAATTGGGATTGTGTAAGGATTTAGATTGTCTTAGGTTGTTGTCACTGTGTATCCCTCTGAAGTTAGGATTGTGTAAGGATTGAGTAGAAATTGTGTAGGATTTTCTTTTCCTAAAATTACTAGATTCATTATATTAGATGATGATGATGATGATTGTTATTATTATCATTACTACTACTACTACTACAAATGCATGGAATGAAGTTGAAGTTTCTTGGTGATCAGTTCTTGCCCCCTACTTTTATCTCATCTTCCTAAATTTGTCATGATTTCTCCCCTTTATCCTTCCCTTTTCATCTATTTCTTCTCTTTGCCTTTCCAAATCACATTTACACATATCATCTCAACCTCTTCTATTCCTTTCCTTTTCTCTCCAACTAAACACTGAGGATTTGCTTAGTATCAAGCATAGAAAACTTGAAATGATGCCTGTTTTATTATCTGCAGGCTCTCAGTCAGAGGTGAAAAATAGCTGAGCAGATGGTTCCTTGATGGATTGAAGGTGATCCGAGATCTTCTTAGCAGGTCCCCAGCCATTTTCAAATGCTGTTATAAAGACAATGCATCTACAAGAAAATGAATAGGAGAAAAGGTACAGTCTGTCAAATGCCATTTTTGATGGAGAAGAGACATAGGAACAGCACGACTGGAATTTCAGCTAGTGAAAATAGTAATGTGCCTCAAACAGTTTTATGGAGTAGCTTGCCTTTTTGAAAAGACATGCATTACACGGTAGATCTTTGGGTGAAATGAACAAAGAACAAAATGGCAAATAAGCAAAGATGAAATCAGGATCCCGAGATACATGAGAAACAAGAACATGAAGGACAGGCTAGAAATAAAGCATTCAAGGGAACTAAAACAAAGACATTATACACAAAGAGGGAAAATAGACACAACCTATCTTGGCCAAATGTGAATACACCAAGAATTAGGACCATTAAGGATCAAATCATAATTATGGATAATAAATCAATCTATTTGGACTAAAAACGAGGATAGAATATTCAGACACATAAGCATTCCTATAGTTGAGGATCCAAGGAATGCAAGTCTCATTGTCACACATATAAATTCAATATAGGCTGTTGTCCATGATGGAGAGAAAGGGGCACAACAAGATTTGTGTAGCAAACACCAATTAATTGGGATAATCTCTGATGATAGAACAAATCATGGTGATTGTATCCAGTATTTATGCCATTAATACAATGAATGGGATGTGGCAAAATGAGCTACTATTTCCAAACTGCCAACACATATCATTGACTGCCAATTTTAGCAAACATTTGGAAAAACTTTAAACTTCCAAATAAAACTTCAGGACTAATAAAGTAAAATCGTACACATTAAAAATGAACAAGACCATTGCAAGCATGCCTAATAATTTTATATTCACATAGGAGAGCTTAAATTGTACCGATGACTAAGAATAAAGTCATAAAATCATTTTAGAAATTTGGGGGATTTTTTACAGTTAATTCCATGATATTAAAAGAAAAATGTAAATAAAATTTTAAAAAAGAAACATGTAATGCAATGCAAAGGAACAATTATTATCATACAATAACCGTGTCAAATCCTTGAGATAGATAATTAACAGCACCGACTGCAAATGTGAAATAGAGTGGCTATGCAGAAGAGTTGTCAACTTATCATTAAAATTTTAAAAAGAAACATAGAATCTTAGACAAAACTAAATGAATGAAAATTAAGAAAGAAGAATCTCTTTCTTCTTTACTTCAAAATTTTTAGAATTTTTTATGGTAGTTGTACGATGGTGATACCATCATTCATACTTGCTGATGCACACGAACATAAGTTGATGATATTTTCAATATGTCAGTAAAAAGCTAAGAATTCAGATTATACCAAGGAATTCAACCATTAGTCCAGCTATCAGTATGCCCTAGGCAACATATTGTTGCCAATATTTAGTTCAATGGTTCTACGTACACATGTCAGCAGTCAAGACCCTGCAATTCCTAACTACAGAGGGGGAATAAGGAAACCTGAGCTTTTCTTAACAGCCAATCTTGCAATGGCCCATGAAACATTCTTCAGCTTTACTTTTCCACCCTGAGTGAAAAAGGAGTCATGAATGTACATTAGAAACACATAAATGCCACTGCTGTCACAATAATGATATCCTCTGGAAAATAGTTTAAATTAGTATACAATTTTTTTTAGATCAAAATTAGTATACAATTGATTGTAACATTTTGAGGTCAAAAGAATGATAAAAGTGAAAAATAAATAACCTTTGAAGGATCATCATCTTCTTCATCAGATTCATCACTATCTTCGTCTTCCAGAAAGCCATCAACGGCAATAGCATCATAAAATTCTTCATTTGCATCATTATCCTCAAAGTCAACACTTTCACTAGACATACTGTGACGGACAACAGCAATAGAAGAATCTGTTTTAAGATTAGGGTTTGCTGCAATGTATGCTTTCAGACCTGAACAATCAAAGAGGGAAATGATGCAGCTTTTAGTATGAAAAAGTTAACAACATAAAAACATTGACTGGCATGGTATAAATTCGTTGACGAATATGAGAGAATATCATCCCAAGAAGTGAACATCAAGAATAAGTAGTATATGCCTCATATCATGAAGAAAAGAATTTTGCTAACTGATAGTAAAAGAAAGGTCACCTGCTACTTGGTTCAATAATCCATAATGGATGGTCTTCTCGAATCTTGCATTCGAATGATTCTTCCATCTAACCCAGCCACTAGAGTTTATCTCGAACATTTGCATAACAAGGCATTTGTTGGCACTTGAAGTTGGTAATGGATCTAATCTTCTAATTTCCCAGATAGATGCTACATTAAGGTAAAGAAAATAATAAATGAAGAAAAGAAAGCAAGCATTAGTTTTTCTATGCGTACAATACCTTTCGGATTATTTACCTTCTATTATTATTAATAAGAAAAACGTTTCATATAAAAAAATGGAAATCAGCAAACCAAACTGTTTAGAGCTTCATCGTTAGCATGCTTATTCTCCATGTTTTATGGAAGAACAAACTGAAAATTATCTACTGTTTACTTTAGAGAGAGAGAGAGAGAGAATTTTAGCACCAAGTTGTCAAAAATATTCTGCTTTATGATCTTGATATAAAAATAAAAAAAAAAAAAAAAAACTCACTGTTTCTTTTCTTGTGTCTCAACTAAACCAGAATTCCTCATGCTTTTGCTTAAATCTCTTCTTTATGAAATTTCTATTTTTTTGAGCCACATAACTTATCATCTCTCATAAATCTGGCATTTTAGAAGTGATCTGATGCATTTCATTCCCAATTTCATCTTTCTGGGGGTTGTACAGAGATGCATATTCAACACCACCATGGACAAAAAAAATTCATTAAGCTCGTAAGCATTGAGATTGAAATATTGGGACATAAAGAATGGAGATCCACAATAACCAAACATTGGAAAATTGGTGGTTAGAATTCTAATGGAGTCAGCATGTCAATGTTTTAGAGATCAAAGAATCATAGCCACACATCGAGTTCTCAACATCACAAAAATGCAAGCCAAAGCAACTGTTCATGCACCACAAAATGATCCATATCACAAGTTGACATAAGGAATTCAGATGACAACTTCGATAAAAAAAATCATTCCATGTTGAGTGCATGCAATAACACATTATATGTACAGGCATTGAGGTAATGCCAACCACCAAAAGGAAATTTTTCAGAAAAAAAATGAGAAAAAAAGGTTTTTCTTTGAAGATCCTTTCGTTGAAAATAAAGATAAGCCATCCAGCATGTGCAAATACTTATGTTAAGTGAAACAGTGTGATAAACTGGAAGAAAGCAACTCAATGGCCAAAGGTCTGTAAGGTCCTGATCAACACACTATCACCTGCTAGTGAAGTATAAACATGCAGAAAGTTCTACAGGAGGATAGGAACATCCTCAAAGCATCTTCAATATTACTGGCATTGTTTGAATGAACATCTTTCATAACACTTATTGGAGGGACAGTAACAAGAGCCTGTCTCGACTATCAAATTGTCAATAACAACGTATTTGTAGTTCTACTGTTTATAACCAATGTCCCCTTCCATTTGCAACCTCTGACTTAATTTTATGATCTTAATTGTTGTTATGTCAGAGAAGCTCCTCTTTTTAAATTAGAACTTCTAGCTCCCTTAGGGCTTTGCTCAGACATTGCAAGATGAATAGCAAGCACAAACATTAGAAAGCACTGCACCTAGAACAGCTATCTTTTATTCAGAGGCAAAGACGAGTTCTTCTGAAGAAATCACTTTCAGATAAAATAAAGTCCTGACATGGGACACTCCATTGCTTACAATTAACAAGTGAAATTTCCATTATATTTGTGTTTTCTTTTACCACTCTAAAGATAATAACAGCAGCAGCAATCTCAAATATAAGTTTTTGCTCAAGTGTGAAACAAAGCTTAAAAGTTAAATCAGAACCTGGAACTAGCATTCAGGTGATAATCTGAATTATTGTAACATTAGACTATCAGGTTTTGTAAAATGTAATTTGTCGAATTCGGTAAACCCAGATTTTGGAAGTCCAAATTCATAAAAAAGATAAAATTAAAGTTTCAATTCATTCCAAAATTGACAGAACATTTTTTTCCTTCAATCTATCTGTGTGTCTTCCCTCTTAAAAGCATAGAAAATTATTCATAGTTACCTAAGATGTGAAGAGAAACATCAAAAGTTTTGTAAAAGGGATTATAATATTAGCACTCTTGGAAATAAAAGCAAAATGTTAAGCACCACAAGCAAGCACAAACAATAGACCTAGGAGAAAGCAAAACTAAAAACAGGAGTTGCACCTTATTCAATAAAGAATCATCCAACCAAGCATGGAGAAGGAGGTTCAAATCCAGTTGGCAGCCAGGCTCAAAATGTGGCCACAGACCACAAATTTTAAAACGAATTTATATCATCCGAGCTTACAGTAACAGAATGGAGCAAAAAAAAAAAAAAAAAAAAAAAAAACAGATTCATTTGGCTGATTAGTTAGTTGCAACACAGGTATAATGAGCACTGCTAAGTTGATGAATTTTCTTCTAGGAAACCCTAATAAAATGCTAATAGATATCAGAGAAGTATAAAATAAATGAAAGAAACAATGGATACATCCCCCACCCCCCAAAAAAAAAAAGAGAAAAAAGGAAGCATCACTACAAAAAGAAATCGAGAAAGAATTCAGAACAAAGACCAAAAATATCAATATAATTTCAGGTAGAAAAGAATCTTACAAATGATTTTTGTGCGTTGGTAGCCAGATTTTGAAGGTCGGCTTTTGTGAGAAGCTGGAAAATGTAAGATGGCTGCAGCAATGAGTTGCAAAGTAAGAAACCTCATCTCACTGCTGAATACAGATACAGTACGCAATGCTGATTTTCACTTATCATCTAGTAAGAGCCCTATCTATTGAAATGTATACATTTTAGTTTAAGATCAATTGAAATGGCAAAACATGGTCCATATGGCTGACCAGGCTAAAGTGAAGACTGCATATGATGATGGCTTATAACCCAATGAACGGTACAAATTATATGGACCCAGTCATGTCCAGTTAGTGTCTAACTTTGCGGAATTATTCAAAAGACAATCAGTCTTAAGTAAATTCCCTCAGAGATTCTGGAAAAATTAGACAAATGTGTGATAATAATGAAAACCAGTAAAGAATACACAATCCTTTGAATATGAACTTTAAAATTTGAGAGAAAATTTTCTAAAAAATGTCAGTTTAATCCTGGACCAAAATCACCCAGCAGTAGCAAAACTACTCTCAATCAGAACTCAAGATTTTTGGAAGAAAATCAGATTTAACCACATTCCATCAGGGCTCCCAGAAATATTAGAAAGTCATATGACGAAATAATGAAGCCAAAGCCATTTTCTTCAGGTGTTCTTTAGAACTGAAAAATGTTATTGAGTTACTTCAATTGTTATGCACAACATTTGCAAGACCTCGAACTTGAGTAAGTTTTATTGAGAATTCCAGTGAAGTAATAAAAAATTGAAAACAAAGAATGGTTTTTTTATAAACATTTCTGGGGGGTTTTGGCTCATATGTCAAAATCAAATTGAACTAATTCTGCATGAATCAAGGAAATCAGATAAATAGACAAAAATTACATTCCTAGAAATTTCCTTCAGGATATGTATCTCTGTACCTTAGTTTAAAAATCTCTTGAAGGTTTATTTAAAAACTCCAACATTCTTTCAATATTTTCTCAACATTTCTCTGTTTTTCTTCAGCAAAAAGAGTTTACTCAAAAGGACCTTGGTTGAGGTAGAAAGGAGAAAACCCTTAGAACCTATGGTTTAATTGACGCTATGCACTTGTTTCCATTTAGGTATTGTGCTACATAATTTATGAATTATGAGAACCCTTTTCAGCTACAATGGAACCACCTCTTTAAGGTGCTCATAGAGCTCTTTTTTTAATTGGTATATTTACATCCACCTCAATTGATATTACAATCAACCTCTAAGACATTCTTACAATTTTTCAGTATGGAGGTGCCACGCTCCACATATCAACTTTGGGCGAAACACAAGCTCCCCACCTACATGAAACTCCCACCAAATATGGGGAGAAATAAAACTCGGACGCCTCCCAAGATTCAAACCCCTGCCAATAGGAAACGTGGTAATGGGGGTTACCACGAGGGTGAAGCCCAAGTGGCGCTCATAGGGCTCTTGGGACAACCAATTTTAGAGAAGTAACTTGGTGAAGATTCTAGACTTGAAAGGCTCCTTATTTTTTGAGTTTCATATATATTCTCATGACTTATTATAAAAGTTTATTCATCAATATCAAAACAAATACTATGGTTGCAATATTGTGAAATACTATGAAGGCAAAGCCATGAAGGCTTACTATAAGATCCATCTTCCCCATGAAACCACTGCCTTGAGAAAACAAAGTCTCTTTTTGTGTGCCACCTAGAAAAGGTCAAAACATTAAGAAGCAATTAAATTTAGCAACATCATAAGATATCCAAGAGACGAACTACCATATTCACGATAAAACTATTACTAGTGAGTTCCTTTATAGGCAGTTTGCTGTGTGGACCACGATGGATGTTCTGTAAACACACGCTTTCCCGAAACAGAAGATTATAACAGAACTAGAGGAAAGCCGAAAAGAATTTATCCACACGTCATTAGGAAAGATATGAAATGCCTGGGTTTGCAAAGGACAGCATAGAATAAAGAAGAATGGCAATGGAGGATCCATGCAGCTAACCACACTTTAGTAGGAAATAGCTCATGATGATGATTATACTTTCTAGGAATTACAACTTGTTATTTTTGAAAGAAAATAAATGGAGTGTAAATGCATCATAAAAGATATCACACTTCACCCTTAATTGCAATTATCATTTTAGAAGGATAAACAGAAAAGATTGGGAAAAGATTTCAAATTGTGTTTCCTAAAAATCAATAATATAACATCATTGTGAGATCAAAAGTTAATGAATAGATTTATTACATGCATGATTTATTGGAATCTCACTTGCTAGTGCAGCCAAAGCCAAAATGTCACAGATGTCACAGAAATATGAAAACATCAGTAATTAATTATATTGCCAACTGCAGTTCGCAAAATAGACAGTATATTTTTGCATGATTATGAATTAGAACATATTTTTTGAATATTAGCAGAAAAAAATCTATGTTTAGGTTTTAAAATATCACAAGGTAGATCCCATTAACTGAAAAAGCTTAAGGGCAATAGTTGAGTATTAACATGAAAACATTGAAACTTTAGGTCTAGTTTGCAAATTAAACTTTGTAAGTTTCAGATTTTCGCATTTGAAACCCTGACCATTACTTTCTTTAGAGGTCATCAGTTAACAACATCTGTTTTAAAACATTTTAATCTTAGAGATTTCAATACATATGTATGCATTGGATCATTACCCTTCCACAAATATCTAAAACACGTGCTGATTCACTATTATGTAAAGAGGTCTGTTTTGCAAATACTCCTAGAAACAAGTATTAGGTAAATATGCTACACATGTTGAATCACTGTTGCAGACACTAGAAATAACGTACAAACATGCAAAGAATAAACAAGAATCACTTGTGAACTTGTTAACATAAGGTGGAAGTACATTAATTATTAACAATATACAGAAAAAAATGCTGCATAGAATCATCTTGTGGTGCAATTTTACTGCAATAAAGAGGATGCTACAACAACTAAGGGTTCAAATTGGGTAGGAAGACCACAACCTTGTGGTACAACTTTAGTACCGTAAAACAGGATGCCACACAAGCATCAGCTTGGATTTTTCTAGTCAGGATGCTACACAACCTTGTGGTACAGCTTTGGTTCAACTTGTATGGTTTGACCACTTCTGTAAACCTGATAGGAAGTCATCATCACTGGGAACGATTTTTCCAGTCAGTAAGGTAACTTGGATTAAGATTCCAAATTAGAAAGTCAGTGCTTAGGCTTGGCTTGAAGGACCAGTCAACATGAAGCCCGACCTAGCCATCTATATTAGGCCAACCTAGAATCTGAGGGCATTAACCCAAGCATTCTTATTTGTCATAAACATGAATGATGTACTTCCGCAAATTGAAATGTATTTTAAAGAGTTTTTCATGGTTAAAGATTTGTTACGTAGTTTGATGCCTTCATGTTGATGCGTTTTAAAGAGGTTTATGAACACTGTTCATGAGACAACAGGTTATTTCATACCATGCAAATTACTTCAAATTAAAAAATTCATGTTGCATCAAATAGCTTTTTGCATACATTAATTCAAACCCAATTTGACTCAACCCAGCGTCCCAGACTGCATCTAACCAATCACGTGATGGGTACAACAACTAGAACTTTCATTGGATTGTGACCTGGGCTGGGAATGGTTGGTATTAGCCCATTCCATATCACTGGAAGTTGTACCTGTAATAAACACTAAAGAAAAGAAGAAGATTCAAAATGAGCAAATGCAATCACAAAATCGCGGCAAAAAAGTTGCAAACCACAACATTTCTCAATTCACATTAAGAATATATCTAAGGAGAGCCGCACAGCAGATTTTACGTCAAAAGCTAAAGCCGAATCAAAAGAAAGAGAAGAACATAGTTTCAACAATAATCGCCATGGACCATATATGGCAAAGTAAAAACTAGTTGCTTTTTCTTTTGGATGTTGTTTTTTTGTTATGGCGAAGTCACTTGATAACTAGAAAACTCACCCTTTTAGGTACTTCAGATCATAAGTCCCATATATAATATCATAATGGCCATCTACAGATTCTACCAATTCAAGGTCACTGTTTAATGTATCCCACCTGCAAACATCAATTCTTAGATATGTAAGTATTAGCTAAATGGAGAAAGCAAGAAAGATTGTCAAACTCACTCATATCTCTTGCGCCTGTCCAAGCTGCAAATCACTTCAAAGACTGTGTCTATACTCGCATCAACCACACCAACAGATTTTACAAGGCAACCCTTATCACCCTGCACGAAGTGAAACAGGAATTAGAAGAATGCTAAAAAAAATTAAAAAGAAAATTTTGTTACATGGTCATGACGATAACCTCCATATGCTCCTTATTCACATAGAGAAAGTATCTGACAGACTTCTTATGCTAGTAATGAACAAAGCCTAAGGGGTATATCAATTCTACTAAGAATATGCATACAAGAAAGCAACAAGAAGTTCACTTGACTGTAGGGTGTGCATGCACGGGCCAGGTACCTGTGTACCCGTAGATTCAAGCAAGCAGATTATGATCCTTGCTTCTTAGAGTTTGTAGGCTAGGGACTCCGGTGGATGCTGGACACACAGACAGTTTGCTGGAATTGGCATTTTTGTGTTAGTTCAACAAGTCTTTGGGGTTAATGACGATAGATGGAATGACGGGCCAGCATTATGCAAAAGGTCCACGTCTTTGGGGTTAGCGATGATAGATGGGACAAGGGGCTAGCATCATGGAAATTGTAAACATCAATACACATTAGTTATGCAAAAACTACAAAGGGATTTACTGGAAGAAATTAGTTAGAACAATGGTCCACGACTGGCATACCTTTTATTAATTAAGAGTCTAGAACTAGCAAACGGTAAACATAAAGCAAGAAAAGGTCACCTTGTGAGAGAAGATAGAATTAATCAAACAAAAAAGTTCATCAGAGAGACATGATTAGTCAGACAAAATTAGGTAGGCCAAAATAGAGTACAGCCAATGCAATTTTTTAAAATTCAATGAAAATAACAGTTAATCAAACTTGTCAGATAAATCAAAATGACAGTAATCACAGTAACTGATATCGATGATTCTTAATGAAAAGGCAGAAAAAATCTAAAAGTCAAACAACATTTTTTTTTTTTTTTGATAAAAAAAAGTCAAACAACATTGATTATGAAAGAGGAGCCAACAAAGATTGGCTTGTAGATTTACGCTGAGACTGTTATGCCATTAAGGCCTTCTCATCAGAGCCAAGGTTGATGCCGGGGCATCTTAAAGATTCTAAAGCCTGTATGGACCTGTTAGGCCCAAACATACAGCTGAGCTTGGCACACTAGTTGTTAGGTTAATTTAAGACCTACCATAGAAAAGAAGTTTCCATGATCTTTGTAGGAACACTTTAACATTTTACGAAAGAAGACAAATCTAAGGATTTTATTCTCTTACAGTTTAATTATTCCATCCTAATAGCTTTTTTTTATATGTTCCTTTTTGAAATTCCGCCGCTACTATGTAAGAAAGTTTATCATGCCACTAAAATCCCTCAAAGATGCACATCACTCATAAACATAACCAATCTGCCAATGCAGAGCAGTCTTAGATTCAAAAGAATCTGCTTAACTGCCTCAAATGGGAAAACTAGCAAATCTAAGGACTTTGGGAATTACGATCTCTATAGAAAAGGGGGATTTTTTACTAATTAGAATAACATCAAAGCAGAATTTGAAGATTAAGTAGTAAGAATAAGAAGAAAACCTAGGAATCAATTTCACACTTCCATCTCTAACACCATAAACACTCTCTCCTTGCAGCCCATGAGAAGTTTTAATAAGATAACTCTTAAAAAAACAAAAAAAAACAATTATATGTCTCTAAGTTTGTAATCCTCTAATAAATCTAGTTTATATGAGCTATAAGCTCCCAAAATGGGATTAGATTTGCTTGATATTAGGCCCACTTGAATAGTAATCCAAGGAGCTATGTAGTTGAGCATCCTAGGAGTATTGAGACCTCTGTAGGCTTCATTTAATATCATGGAAGAGACTCATTCAAGAAATATGAAATTTACGGGCAAAATTATCTATAATCCATGCCATAAGTTATCTTAAAGTACGTAAATCCTATAACCTTAAAATCATTTTATGAACTATCTTAAAATATTTAATTCTATAAAACAAGGGCATGTTTGGCTACTCAAAAGCTGGAATCCAACTTCGGAAAATTTTGAATTTTTTAAAATTCTCCTTT
>JASFXW010000216.1:57500-65000 GCA_030490835.1 Annona cherimola | reverse complement strand
CCCATCCAAGAGGACGGGGACGGGAGCACTGCTACAGGCACAGCCGAGGGACATATCGAATCGAGGGACATGGACTGAACGACCGTCGCCCGTCCCGGAGGACGAGGATTGGAGCACTGCAAAAACCCACAGCCGACGGACATATCGAATAGAGGGACAGGGACCGATCGAGGCACAGCTCGCGTCCGCACAGAGGCCGCCATGCAAGGCAAGGCGATCAATGGGGAATAGAGCTGGACGGGCGCGCCCGCACGCGAAAGTCAACCATCGCAACCGCCGTCGCCCGTCCGGGGGGACGAGGACGGGAGCACAGCTACACCCACAGCCGAGGGACAAATCGAATAGAGGGACAGGCACCGATCGAGGCACAGCTCGAGTCCGCACAGAGGCCGCCAATGCAAGGCAAGGCGATCAATGGGGAATGGAGCTGGACGGGCGCGCCCGCACGCGAAAGCCGACCGAAGCAACCCCGCGTCAACCGACCAAGTGGACGAGGACGGGAGCACCGCTACAGTGCACAGCCGAGGGACATATCGGATCGAGGGACGGGGACCGACCGAGGCGCAGCCCGCGTCCGCATTGCTCGCCCAGGAGTGCTGGGAGAACGCGGCGCACGAGAGCTGGACGGGCGCGACCGCACGCGAAAGCCAACCATCGCAACCACCGTCGCCCGTCCCGGAGGACGAGGATTTGAGCACTGCAAAAACCCACAGCCGAGCGACATATCGAATCGAGGGACACGGACCGATAGGGGCACAGCTCGCGTCCGCACGATGCCAGGCAAAGCGATCAGTGGGAATAGAGCTGGACGGGCGCGCCCGCACGCGAAAGCCAACCATCGCAACCCCCGTCGCCCGTCCAGGAGGACGAGGACGGGAGCACAGCTACACCCACAGCCGAGGGACATATCGAATCGAGGGACTGGGACCGATCGAGGCACAGCTCGCGTCCGCACAGAGGCCGTGCAAGGCAAGGCGATCAGTGGGGAACAGAGCTGGACGGGCGCGCCCGCACGCGAAAGCCGACCGAAGCAACCCCCGCGTCAACCGACCAAGTGGACGAGGACGGGAGCACCGCTACAGTGCACAGCCGAGGGACATATCGAATCGAGGGACGGGGACCGACCGAGGCGCAGCCCGCGTCCGCATTGCTCGCCCAGGAGTGCGGGGAGAACGCTGCGCACGAAAGCTGGACGGGCGCGCCCGCACGCGATAGCCAACCATCGCAACCACCGTCGACTGTCCCGGAGGACCAGGACGGAAGCACTGTAAAACCCACATCCGAGGGACACATCGAATCGAGGGACAGGGACCGATCGAGGCACAGCTCGCGTCCGCACAGAGGCCGCCATGCAAGGCAAGGCGATCAATGGGGAAACGAGCTGGACGGGCGCGCCCGCACGCGAGAGCCAACCATCGCAACCCCCGTCGCCCGTCCTGGAGGACGAGGACGGGAGCACAGCTACACCCACAGCCGAGGGACATATGGAATAAAGGGACAGGGACCGATCGAGGCACAGCTCGCGTCCGCACAGAGGCCGCCGTGCAAGGCAAGGCGATCAATGGGGAACGGAGCTGGACGGGAGCGCCCGCACGCGAAAGCCGACCAAAGCAACCCCGCGTCACCCGACCAAGAGGACGAGGACGGGAGCACTGCTACAGGCACAGCCGAGGGACATATCGAATCGAGGGACATGGACTGAACGAGGCGCAGCCCGCGTCCGCATTGCTCGCCCAGGAGTGCAGGGAGAACGCTGCGCACGAGAGCTGGACGGGCGCGCCCGCACGCGATAGCCAACCATCAAAACCACCGTCGCCCGACCCCGGGGGACGAGGACGGGAGCACTGCAAAACCCACAGCCGAGGGACAGGGACAGGGACCGATCGAGGCACAGCCCGCGTCCGCGCAGCTCGCCCAGGAGTGCTGGGAGAACGATGCGCACGAGAGCTGGACGGGCGCGCCCGCACGCGAAAGCCATCCATCGCAGCCCCGCGTCGCCCGTCCGGGAGGACGAGGACGGGAGCAGCTCGGAACCCACAGTCGAGGGACAGGGACCGATCCGGGCGCAGCTCGCACCCACACGTATCGCCCTGCAGTGCAGGGAGACCAGTGGGGAACGGCTGGACGGGCGCGCCCGCACGCGGAAGGCAACCGTCAGCACCCCGCGTCGCCCATTCGTGAGGACGGGGACGGGGGCAGTGCAAAACCCACAGTCGAGGAACAAATCGAGTCGAGGGGCAGGGACAGATTGAGGCGCAGCTCACGTCTGCTCACGTACCAAGCAATGCAGGGTGATCGAGGCGGACAAGCTGGACGGGCGCGCCTGCACGCGTAAACAGCAGGGGGGACTGGTTGGGGGAGCGGAGGGGGGCAGCTGCCCGGGAGCAACGTCCAGCGGTGTGGCTCACACTACACGGTGGACGGTTACCCTCGGGCAGCAAACGGGCGCGCCCGCACGCGAACTCAGAATGGGGTGTTGGGGGCTTATGGGTGCAAATCTGCAAACTAGGCGGATGACGACTGCGACGTAAAGGGTACTGGACTGGACGGGCATGACAAGCACATCGCCCAGGACCGCAACAAGGAGAGGACGGATCAAGCAGATTGGAGCGGGTGAGAGGCGGGAAGGATGCAAGGAGGAAGACGGACAACCATCCGCCCCAAGGGCAGCGTCGACGCGTGCACCGACCGTGGTGAACGCCATCAGACGATGCGCGGGTGAGCGGGGATGCCATCCGGGTGCATGGGCGGACGGTCGCATACCACCTTCTACCTATATACTTGGAGGGCCCGTCCGCCCACAAGCAGGAAGTTGCGGCCAAAAGTGCTCACCAGTTATACTGGCGGTACTCGGCCCATGCTCTGGTACTCGGCCCAGGCAGTGCACGACCCAGAAGCTGGCTCCATGGACGGGGATGCGTCCGGGGCAGCTTAGCATCGTATCCAAAGGGACGGGCAGAGTGCCGTGGGGGTCGTGCATTGCCACAGGCACAGCCGAGCACCTGACCGAGGTGGCCAGGCATGGACGCTAGCCCGACGCATCGATGGGGGTGGGGCAATCCGGGAGGTTCCGAGCATCGGGCACGGGGCCAACGTCAACGCATTCGCCGTCCGGGGCAAACGGCATCAGACGATGCACGGGTGAGCGGGGATGCCACCCGGGTGCATGGGCGGACGGTCGCCTACCACCGTCTATCTATATACCTGGAGGGCCCGTACGCCCACAAGCAGGAAGTTGCGGCCAAAAGTGCTCACCAGTTATACTGGCGGTACTCGGCCCATGATGTGGTACTCGGCCCAGGCAGCGCACCACCCAGAAGCCGGCTCCTTGGACGGGGATGCGCGTGGGGGTCGTGCATTGGCACAAGGCAGCCGAGCACCAGACCGAGGAGGCAGGGCATGGACGCTAGCCCGCCGCATCCATTGGGGGGGGGGGGGGGAGGGGCAATCCGAGAGGTTCCGAGCATCGAGCACGGGGGGCAGCGTCAACGCGTGGGCCGTCCGGGGTGAACGGCAACACAGGACGCACGCGTGAGCACGGCTGCCATCCGGGTGCAAGGGCGGACGGTCGCCCACCACCGTCTATCTATATACCTGGAGGGCCCGTACGCCCACAAGCAGGAAGTTGCGGCCAAAAGTGCTCACCAGTTATACTGGCGGTACTCGGCCCATGATGTGGTACTCGGCCCAGGCAGTGCACCACCCAGAAGCCGGCTCCTTGGACGGGGATGCGTCCGGGGCAGCTTAGCATCGAATCGAAAGGGACTGGCAAAGTGCCGTGGGGGTCGTGCATTGCCACAAGGCAGCCGAGCACCGGACCGAGGAGGCAGGGCATGGACGCTAGCCCGACGCATCCATTGGGGGGGGGGGGGAGGGGCAATCCGGGAGGTTCCGAGCATCGGGCACGGGGGGCAGCGTCAGCGCGTGGGCCGTCCGGGGTGAACGGCAACACAGGACGCACGCGTGAGCACGGCTGCCATCGGGGTGCATGGGCTGACGGTCGCCTACCACCGTCTATCTATATACCTGGAGGGCCCGTACGCCCACAAGCAGGAAGTTGCGGCCAAAAGTGCTCACCAGTTATACTGGCGGTACTCGGCCCTTGCTGTGGTACACGGCCCAGGCAATGCGCGACCCAGATGCTGGCTACTTGGACGGGGATGCGTCCGGGGCGGCCCAGCATTAAATCGAAAGGGACAGGCATAGTGCCGTGGGGGTCGGGCATTGCCACAAGGCAGCCGAGCACCGGACGGGGTGGTCGAGCATGGACGCTAGCCCGACGCATCCATGGGGGGGGGGATGTGTCCGGGGCGGCCTAGCATTAAATCGAAAGGGACAGGCATAGTGCCGTGGGGGTCGGGCATTGCCACAAGGCAGCCGAGCACCGGACGGGGTGGTCGAGCATGGACGCTATTCGGACGCATCGACAGGGGGCAATTCGGGCGATTCTGAGCATCGGCCCCATGGGGCAGCTTCAACGCGTGCACCATCCGGGGTGAACGCCAACAGACGATGCGCGCGTGAGCGGGGATGCCATCCGGGGGCATGGGCAGACGGTCGCGTCTCAAGCATCGATCCGAACGGGACGAGCATAGCCCCGCGGGGATCCGTCGTCCCCCAATGGCGATCGAGCACCGGGCAGAGGAGGCTGGGCATGGACGCGACCCGGACGGGCAACGACCCCGTGGCGATCGAGCACCGGGCCGATGTGGCCGGGCATGGACGCGAGTCGGATGGGCAACGACCCCGGGCGATAGGGCAACGACCCGGGGCGCTAGGCCGCCAACCAGCGGCAACGGGGCATCGATTCGGGAGGGACGGGGCGAGGATGCCGGGCATTCGGGCATCGATGGGGCTATCCGGGTGGTTCCGAGCTGCTTCCCAAGAGCAGTCGGCCGTCCACCACCACTGTCTACCTATATACCTGGAGGGCCTGAACCCCCACAAGCAGGAAGTTGCGGCCAAAAGTGCTCACCAGTTATACTGGCGGTACTCGGCCCAGCCTGTGGTACTCGGCCCTGGCCACACACGCTCCCACAGCATGGTGCTTGGGCGGGGATGCATCCGGGGCGTCTCAGGCATCGATCCGAACGGGATGAGCGTAGCCCCGTGGGGGTCCATCGTCACCCCGTGGCGATCGAGCACCGGGCCGATGTGGCCGGGCATGGACGCGAGTCGGACGGGCAACGAAACCGGGCGATCGGGCAACGACCCGGGGCGCTAGGCCGCCAACTCGCGGCAAAGGGGCATCGATTCGGGAGGGACGGGACGAGGACGCGGGGCATTCGCGCATCGATCGGGCAATCCGGGTGGTTCCGAGCTGCTTCCCAAGAGCAGTCGGCCATCCACCAACACTGTCTACCTATATACTTGGAGGGCCTGAACCCCCACAAGCAGGAAGTTGCGGCCAAAAGTGCTCACCAGTTATACTGGCGGTACTCGGCCCTGCCTGTGGTACTCGGCCCTGGCCACACACGCCCCCACAGCTTGGTGCTTGGGCGGGGTTGCATCCGGGACGGCCGGCCATCGATCCAAACGCGACGAGCATAGCCCCGAGGGTGTCCGTCGTCCCCCCATGGCGACCGGGCACCGGGCCGATGAGGGCGGGCATGGACACGAGTCGGACGGGCAACGACCCCGGGCGCTAGGCCGCCAACTCGCGGCAAAGGGGCATCGATTCGGGAGGGACGGGACGAGGATGCCGGGCATTCGGGCATCGATGGGGCTATCCGGGTGGTTCCGAGCTGCTTCCCAAGAGCAGTCGGCCATCCACCACCACTGTCTACCTATATACCTGGAGGGCCTGAACCCCCACAAGCAGGAAGTTGCGGCCAAAAGTGCTCACCAGTTATACTGGCGGTACTCGGCCCAGCCTGTGGTACTCGGCCCTGGCCACACACGCTCCCACAGCATGGTGCTTGGGCGGGGATGCATCCGGGGCGTCTCAGGCATCGATCCGAACGGGATGAGCGTAGCCCCGTGGGGGTCCATCGTCACCCCGTGGCGATCGAGCACCGGGCCGATGTGGCCGGGCATGGACGCGAGTCGGATGGGCAACGACCCCGGGCGATAGGGCAACGACCCGGGGCGCTAGGCCGCCAACCAGCGGCAACGGGGCATCGATTCGGGAGGGACGGGGCGAGGATGCCGGGCATTCGGGCATCGATGGGGCTATCCGGGTGGTTCCGAGCTGCTTCCCAAGAGCAGTCGGCCGTCCACCACCACTGTCTACCTATATACCTGGAGGGCCTGAACCCCCACAAGCAGGAAGTTGCGGCCAAAAGTGCTCACCAGTTATACTGGCGGTACTCGGCCCAGCCTGTGGTACTCGGCCCTGGCCACACACGCTCCCACAGCATGGTGCTTGGGCGGGGCTGCATCCGGGGCGTCTCAAGCATCGTTCCGAACGGGATGAGCGTATCCCCGTGGGGGTCCATCGTCACCCCGTGTCGATCGAGCACCGGGCCGATGAGGCCGGGCATGGATGCGAGTCGGACGGGCAACGACCCGGGGCGCTAGGCCGCCAACTAGCGGCAACCGGGCATCGATTCGGGAGGGACGGGGCGAGGATGCCGGGCATTCGGGCATAGATGGGGCTATCCGGGTGGTTCCGAGCTGCTTCCCAAGAGCAGTCGGCCATCCACCACCACTGTCTACCTATATACTTGGAGGGCCTGAACCCCCACAAGCAGGAAGTTGCGGCCAAAAGTGCTCACCAGTTATACTGGCGGTACTCGGCCCAGCCTGTGGTACTCGGCCCTGGCCACACCCGCTCCCACAGCATGGTGATTGGGCGGGGTTGCATCCGGGGCGTCTCAGGCATCGATCCGAACGGGAGGAGCGTAGCCCCGTGGGGGTCCATCGTCACCCCGTGGCGATCGAGCACCGGGCCGATGTGGCCGGGCATGGACGCGAGTCGGACGGGCAACGACCCCGGGCGATAGGGCAACGACCCGGGGCGCTAGGCCGCCAACCAGCGGCAACGGGGCATCGATTCGGGAGGGACGGGGCGAGGATGCCGGGCATTCGGGCATCGATGGGGCTATCCGGGTGGTTCCGAGCTGCTTCCCAAGAGCAGTCGGCCATCCACCACCACTGTCTACCTATATACCTGGAGGGCCTGAACCCCCACAAGCAGGAAGTTGCGGCCAAAAGTGCTCACCAGTTATACTGGCGGTACTCGGCCCTGGCCACACACGCTCCCACAGCATGGTGCTTGGGCGGGGCTGCATCCGGGGCGTCTCAGGCATCGTTCCGAACGGGATGAGCGTATCCCCGTGGGGGTCCATCGTCACCCCGTGGCGATCGAGCACCGGGCCGATGAGGCCGGGCATGGATGCGAGTCGGACGGGCAACGACCCCGGGCGATCGGGCAACGACCCGGGGCGCTAGGCCGCCAACCAGCGGCAACGGGGCATCGATTCGGGAGGGACGGGGCGAGGATGCCGGGCATTCGGGCATCGATGGGGCTATCCGGGTGGTTCCGAGCTGCTTCCCAAG
>JASFXW010000216.1:40000-47500 GCA_030490835.1 Annona cherimola | reverse complement strand
GGGGACGGGAGCACTGCTACAGGCACAGCCGAGGGACATATCGAATCGAGGGACATGGACTGAACGACCGTCGCCCGTCCCGGAGGACGAGGATTGGAGCACTGCAAAAACCCACAGCCGACGGACATATCGAATAGAGGGACAGGGACCGATCGAGGCACAGCTCGCGTCCGCACAGAGGCCGCCATGCAAGGCAAGGCGATCAATGGGGAATAGAGCTGGACGGGCGCGCCCGCACGCGAAAGTCAACCATCGCAACCGCCGTCGCCCGTCCGGGGGGACGAGGACGGGAGCACAGCTACACCCACAGCCGAGGGACAAATCGAATAGAGGGACAGGCACCGATCGAGGCACAGCTCGAGTCCGCACAGAGGCCGCCAATGCAAGGCAAGGCGATCAATGGGGAATGGAGCTGGACGGGCGCGCCCGCACGCGAAAGCCGACCGAAGCAACCCCGCGTCAACCGACCAAGTGGACGAGGACGGGAGCACCGCTACAGTGCACAGCCGAGGGACATATCGGATCGAGGGACGGGGACCGACCGAGGCGCAGCCCGCGTCCGCATTGCTCGCCCAGGAGTGCTGGGAGAACGCGGCGCACGAGAGCTGGACGGGCGCGACCGCACGCGAAAGCCAACCATCGCAACCACCGTCGCCCGTCCCGGAGGACGAGGATTTGAGCACTGCAAAAACCCACAGCCGAGCGACATATCGAATCGAGGGACACGGACCGATAGGGGCACAGCTCGCGTCCGCACGATGCCAGGCAAAGCGATCAGTGGGAATAGAGCTGGACGGGCGCGCCCGCACGCGAAAGCCAACCATCGCAACCCCCGTCGCCCGTCCAGGAGGACGAGGACGGGAGCACAGCTACACCCACAGCCGAGGGACATATCGAATCGAGGGACTGGGACCGATCGAGGCACAGCTCGCGTCCGCACAGAGGCCGTGCAAGGCAAGGCGATCAGTGGGGAACAGAGCTGGACGGGCGCGCCCGCACGCGAAAGCCGACCGAAGCAACCCCGCGTCAACCGACCAAGTGGACGAGGACGGGAGCACCGCTACAGTGCACAGCCGAGGGACATATCGAATCGAGGGACGGGGACCGACCGAGGCGCAGCCCGCGTCCGCATTGCTCGCCCAGGAGTGCGGGGAGAACGCTGCGCACGAAAGCTGGACGGGCGCGCCCGCACGCGATAGCCAACCATCGCAACCACCGTCGACTGTCCCGGAGGACCAGGACGGAAGCACTGTAAAACCCACATCCGAGGGACACATCGAATCGAGGGACAGGGACCGATCGAGGCACAGCTCGCGTCCGCACAGAGGCCGCCATGCAAGGCAAGGCGATCAATGGGGAAACGAGCTGGACGGGCGCGCCCGCACGCGAGAGCCAACCATCGCAACCCCCGTCGCCCGTCCTGGAGGACGAGGACGGGAGCACAGCTACACCCACAGCCGAGGGACATATGGAATAAAGGGACAGGGACCGATCGAGGCACAGCTCGCGTCCGCACAGAGGCCGCCGTGCAAGGCAAGGCGATCAATGGGGAACGGAGCTGGACGGGAGCGCCCGCACGCGAAAGCCGACCAAAGCAACCCCGCGTCACCCGACCAAGAGGACGAGGACGGGAGCACTGCTACAGGCACAGCCGAGGGACATATCGAATCGAGGGACATGGACTGAACGAGGCGCAGCCCGCGTCCGCATTGCTCGCCCAGGAGTGCAGGGAGAACGCTGCGCACGAGAGCTGGACGGGCGCGCCCGCACGCGATAGCCAACCATCAAAACCACCGTCGCCCGACCCCGGGGGACGAGGACGGGAGCACTGCAAAACCCACAGCCGAGGGACAGGGACAGGGACCGATCGAGGCACAGCCCGCGTCCGCGCAGCTCGCCCAGGAGTGCTGGGAGAACGATGCGCACGAGAGCTGGACGGGCGCGCCCGCACGCGAAAGCCATCCATCGCAGCCCCGCGTCGCCCGTCCGGGAGGACGAGGACGGGAGCAGCTCGGAACCCACAGTCGAGGGACAGGGACCGATCCGGGCGCAGCTCGCACCCACACGTATCGCCCTGCAGTGCAGGGGGACCAGTGGGGAACGGCTGGACGGGCGCGCCCGCACGCGGAAGGCAACCGTCAGCACCCCGCGTCGCCCATTCGTGAGGACGGGGACGGGGGCAGTGCAAAACCCACAGTCGAGGAACAAATCGAGTCGAGGGGCAGGGACAGATTGAGGCGCAGCTCACGTCTGCTCACGTACCAAGCAATGCAGGGTGATCGAGGCGGACAAGCTGGACGGGCGCGCCTGCACGCGTAAACAGCAGGGGGGACTGGTTGGGGGAGCGGAGGGGGGCAGCTGCCCGGGAGCAACGTCCAGCGGTGTGGCTCACACTACACGGTGGACGGTTACCCTCGGGCAGCAAACGGGCGCGCCCGCACGCGAACTCAGAATGGGGTGTTGGGGGCTTATGGGTGCAAATCTGCAAACTAGGCGGATGACGACTGCGACGTAAAGGGTACTGGACTGGACGGGCATGACAAGCACATCGCCCAGGACCGCAACAAGGAGAGGACGGATCAAGCAGATTGGAGCGGGTGAGAGGCGGGAAGGATGCAAGGAGGAAGACGGACAACCATCCGCCCCAAGGGCAGCGTCGACGCGTGCACCGACCGTGGTGAACGCCATCAGACGATGCGCGGGTGAGCGGGGATGCCATCCGGGTGCATGGGCGGACGGTCGCATACCACCTTCTACCTATATACTTGGAGGGCCCGTCCGCCCACAAGCAGGAAGTTGCGGCCAAAAGTGCTCACCAGTTATACTGGCGGTACTCGGCCCATGCTCTGGTACTCGGCCCAGGCAGTGCACGACCCAGAAGCTGGCTCCATGGACGGGGATGCGTCCGGGGCAGCTTAGCATCGTATCCAAAGGGACGGGCAGAGTGCCGTGGGGGTCGTGCATTGCCACAGGCACAGCCGAGCACCTGACCGAGGTGGCCAGGCATGGACGCTAGCCCGACGCATCGATGGGGGTGGGGCAATCCGGGAGGTTCCGAGCATCGGGCACGGGGCCAACGTCAACGCATTCGCCGTCCGGGGCAAACGGCATCAGACGATGCACGGGTGAGCGGGGATGCCACCCGGGTGCATGGGCGGACGGTCGCCTACCACCGTCTATCTATATACCTGGAGGGCCCGTACGCCCACAAGCAGGAAGTTGCGGCCAAAAGTGCTCACCAGTTATACTGGCGGTACTCGGCCCATGATGTGGTACTCGGCCCAGGCAGCGCACCACCCAGAAGCCGGCTCCTTGGACGGGGATGCGCGTGGGGGTCGTGCATTGGCACAAGGCAGCCGAGCACCAGACCGAGGAGGCAGGGCATGGACGCTAGCCCGCCGCATCCATTGGGGGGGGGGGGAGGGGCAATCCGAGAGGTTCCGAGCATCGAGCACGGGGGCAGCGTCAACGCGTGGGCCGTCCGGGGTGAACGGCAACACAGGACGCACGCGTGAGCACGGCTGCCATCCGGGTGCAAGGGCGGACGGTCGCCCACCACCGTCTATCTATATACCTGGAGGGCCCGTACGCCCACAAGCAGGAAGTTGCGGCCAAAAGTGCTCACCAGTTATACTGGCGGTACTCGGCCCATGATGTGGTACTCGGCCCAGGCAGTGCACCACCCAGAAGCCGGCTCCTTGGACGGGGATGCGTCCGGGGCAGCTTAGCATCGAATCGAAAGGGACTGGCAAAGTGCCGTGGGGGTCGTGCATTGCCACAAGGCAGCCGAGCACCGGACCGAGGAGGCAGGGCATGGACGCTAGCCCGACGCATCCATTGGGGGGGGGGGGAGGGGCAATCCGGGAGGTTCCGAGCATCGGGCACGGGGGCAGCGTCAGCGCGTGGGCCGTCCGGGGTGAACGGCAACACAGGACGCACGCGTGAGCACGGCTGCCATCGGGGTGCATGGGCTGACGGTCGCCTACCACCGTCTATCTATATACCTGGAGGGCCCGTACGCCCACAAGCAGGAAGTTGCGGCCAAAAGTGCTCACCAGTTATACTGGCGGTACTCGGCCCTTGCTGTGGTACACGGCCCAGGCAATGCGCGACCCAGATGCTGGCTACTTGGACGGGGATGCGTCCGGGGCGGCCCAGCATTAAATCGAAAGGGACAGGCATAGTGCCGTGGGGGTCGGGCATTGCCACAAGGCAGCCGAGCACCGGACGGGGTGGTCGAGCATGGACGCTAGCCCGACGCATCCATGGGGGGGGGGATGTGTCCGGGGCGGCCTAGCATTAAATCGAAAGGGACAGGCATAGTGCCGTGGGGGTCGGGCATTGCCACAAGGCAGCCGAGCACCGGACGGGGTGGTCGAGCATGGACGCTATTCGGACGCATCGACAGGGGGCAATTCGGGCGATTCTGAGCATCGGCCCCATGGGGCAGCTTCAACGCGTGCACCATCCGGGGTGAACGCCAACAGACGATGCGCGCGTGAGCGGGGATGCCATCCGGGGGCATGGGCAGACGGTCGCGTCTCAAGCATCGATCCGAACGGGACGAGCATAGCCCCGCGGGGATCCGTCGTCCCCCAATGGCGATCGAGCACCGGGCAGAGGAGGCTGGGCATGGACGCGACCCGGACGGGCAACGACCCCGTGGCGATCGAGCACCGGGCCGATGTGGCCGGGCATGGACGCGAGTCGGATGGGCAACGACCCCGGGCGATAGGGCAACGACCCGGGGCGCTAGGCCGCCAACCAGCGGCAACGGGGCATCGATTCGGGAGGGACGGGGCGAGGATGCCGGGCATTCGGGCATCGATGGGGCTATCCGGGTGGTTCCGAGCTGCTTCCCAAGAGCAGTCGGCCGTCCACCACCACTGTCTACCTATATACCTGGAGGGCCTGAACCCCCACAAGCAGGAAGTTGCGGCCAAAAGTGCTCACCAGTTATACTGGCGGTACTCGGCCCAGCCTGTGGTACTCGGCCCTGGCCACACACGCTCCCACAGCATGGTGCTTGGGCGGGGATGCATCCGGGGCGTCTCAGGCATCGATCCGAACGGGATGAGCGTAGCCCCGTGGGGGTCCATCGTCACCCCGTGGCGATCGAGCACCGGGCCGATGTGGCCGGGCATGGACGCGAGTCGGACGGGCAACGAAACCGGGCGATCGGGCAACGACCCGGGGCGCTAGGCCGCCAACTCGCGGCAAAGGGGCATCGATTCGGGAGGGACGGGACGAGGACGCGGGGCATTCGCGCATCGATCGGGCAATCCGGGTGGTTCCGAGCTGCTTCCCAAGAGCAGTCGGCCATCCACCAACACTGTCTACCTATATACTTGGAGGGCCTGAACCCCCACAAGCAGGAAGTTGCGGCCAAAAGTGCTCACCAGTTATACTGGCGGTACTCGGCCCTGCCTGTGGTACTCGGCCCTGGCCACACACGCCCCCACAGCTTGGTGCTTGGGCGGGGTTGCATCCGGGACGGCCGGCCATCGATCCAAACGCGACGAGCATAGCCCCGAGGGTGTCCGTCGTCCCCCCATGGCGACCGGGCACCGGGCCGATGAGGGCGGGCATGGACACGAGTCGGACGGGCAACGACCCCGGGCGCTAGGCCGCCAACTCGCGGCAAAGGGGCATCGATTCGGGAGGGACGGGACGAGGATGCCGGGCATTCGGGCATCGATGGGGCTATCCGGGTGGTTCCGAGCTGCTTCCCAAGAGCAGTCGGCCATCCACCACCACTGTCTACCTATATACCTGGAGGGCCTGAACCCCCACAAGCAGGAAGTTGCGGCCAAAAGTGCTCACCAGTTATACTGGCGGTACTCGGCCCAGCCTGTGGTACTCGGCCCTGGCCACACACGCTCCCACAGCATGGTGCTTGGGCGGGGATGCATCCGTGGCGTCTCAGGCATCGATCCGAACGGGATGAGCGTAGCCCCGTGGGGGTCCATCGTCACCCCGTGGCGATCGAGCACCGGGCCGATGTGGCCGGGCATGGACGCGAGTCGGATGGGCAACGACCCCGGGCGATAGGGCAACGACCCGGGGCGCTAGGCCGCCAACCAGCGGCAACGGGGCATCGATTCGGGAGGGACGGGGCGAGGATGCCGGGCATTCGGGCATCGATGGGGCTATCCGGGTGGTTCCGAGCTGCTTCCCAAGAGCAGTCGGCCGTCCACCACCACTGTCTACCTATATACCTGGAGGGCCTGAACCCCCACAAGCAGGAAGTTGCGGCCAAAAGTGCTCACCAGTTATACTGGCGGTACTCGGCCCAGCCTGTGGTACTCGGCCCTGGCCACACACGCTCCCACAGCATGGTGCTTGGGCGGGGCTGCATCCGGGGCGTCTCAAGCATCGTTCCGAACGGGATGAGCGTATCCCCGTGGGGGTCCATCGTCACCCCGTGTCGATCGAGCACCGGGCCGATGAGGCCGGGCATGGATGCGAGTCGGACGGGCAACGACCCGGGGCGCTAGGCCGCCAACTAGCGGCAACCGGGCATCGATTCGGGAGGGACGGGGCGAGGATGCCGGGCATTCGGGCATAGATGGGGCTATCCGGGTGGTTCCGAGCTGCTTCCCAAGAGCAGTCGGCCATCCACCACCACTGTCTACCTATATACTTGGAGGGCCTGAACCCCCACAAGCAGGAAGTTGCGGCCAAAAGTGCTCACCAGTTATACTGGCGGTACTCGGCCCAGCCTGTGGTACTCGGCCCTGGCCACACCCGCTCCCACAGCATGGTGATTGGGCGGGGTTGCATCCGGGGCGTCTCAGGCATCGATCCGAACGGGAGGAGCGTAGCCCCGTGGGGGTCCATCGTCACCCCGTGGCGATCGAGCACCGGGCCGATGTGGCCGGGCATGGACGCGAGTCGGACGGGCAACGACCCCGGGCGATAGGGCAACGACCCGGGGCGCTAGGCCGCCAACCAGCGGCAACGGGGCATCGATTCGGGAGGGACGGGGCGAGGATGCCGGGCATTCGGGCATCGATGGGGCTATCCGGGTGGTTCCGAGCTGCTTCCCAAGAGCAGTCGGCCATCCACCACCACTGTCTACCTATATACCTGGAGGGCCTGAACCCCCACAAGCAGGAAGTTGCGGCCAAAAGTGCTCACCAGTTATACTGGCGGTACTCGGCCCTGGCCACACACGCTCCCACAGCATGGTGCTTGGGCGGGGCTGCATCCGGGGCGTCTCAGGCATCGTTCCGAACGGGATGAGCGTATCCCCGTGGGGGTCCATCGTCACCCCGTGGCGATCGAGCACCGGGCCGATGAGGCCGGGCATGGATGCGAGTCGGACGGGCAACGACCCCGGGCGATCGGGCAACGACCCGGGGCGCTAGGCCGCCAACCAGCGGCAACGGGGCATCGATTCGGGAGGGACGGGGCGAGGATGCCGGGCATTCGGGCATCGATGGGGCTATCCGGGTGGTTCCGAGCTGCTTCCCAAGAGCAGTCGGCCATCCACCACCA
>JASFXW010000216.1:22500-30000 GCA_030490835.1 Annona cherimola | reverse complement strand
CACAGCCGAGGGACATATCGAATCGAGGGACATGGACTGAACGACCGTCGCCCGTCCCGGAGGACGAGGATTGGAGCACTGCAAAAACCCACAGCCGACGGACATATCGAATAGAGGGACAGGGACCGATCGAGGCACAGCTCGCGTCCGCACAGAGGCCGCCATGCAAGGCAAGGCGATCAATGGGGAATAGAGCTGGACGGGCGCGCCCGCACGCGAAAGTCAACCATCGCAACCGCCGTCGCCCGTCCGGGGGGACGAGGACGGGAGCACAGCTACACCCACAGCCGAGGGACAAATCGAATAGAGGGACAGGCACCGATCGAGGCACAGCTCGAGTCCGCACAGAGGCCGCCAATGCAAGGCAAGGCGATCAATGGGGAATGGAGCTGGACGGGCGCGCCCGCACGCGAAAGCCGACCGAAGCAACCCCGCGTCAACCGACCAAGTGGACGAGGACGGGAGCACCGCTACAGTGCACAGCCGAGGGACATATCGGATCGAGGGACGGGGACCGACCGAGGCGCAGCCCGCGTCCGCATTGCTCGCCCAGGAGTGCTGGGAGAACGCGGCGCACGAGAGCTGGACGGGCGCGACCGCACGCGAAAGCCAACCATCGCAACCACCGTCGCCCGTCCCGGAGGACGAGGATTTGAGCACTGCAAAAACCCACAGCCGAGCGACATATCGAATCGAGGGACACGGACCGATAGGGGCACAGCTCGCGTCCGCACGATGCCAGGCAAAGCGATCAGTGGGAATAGAGCTGGACGGGCGCGCCCGCACGCGAAAGCCAACCATCGCAACCCCCGTCGCCCGTCCAGGAGGACGAGGACGGGAGCACAGCTACACCCACAGCCGAGGGACATATCGAATCGAGGGACTGGGACCGATCGAGGCACAGCTCGCGTCCGCACAGAGGCCGTGCAAGGCAAGGCGATCAGTGGGGAACAGAGCTGGACGGGCGCGCCCGCACGCGAAAGCCGACCGAAGCAACCCCGCGTCAACCGACCAAGTGGACGAGGACGGGAGCACCGCTACAGTGCACAGCCGAGGGACATATCGAATCGAGGGACGGGGACCGACCGAGGCGCAGCCCGCGTCCGCATTGCTCGCCCAGGAGTGCGGGGAGAACGCTGCGCACGAAAGCTGGACGGGCGCGCCCGCACGCGATAGCCAACCATCGCAACCACCGTCGACTGTCCCGGAGGACCAGGACGGAAGCACTGTAAAACCCACATCCGAGGGACACATCGAATCGAGGGACAGGGACCGATCGAGGCACAGCTCGCGTCCGCACAGAGGCCGCCATGCAAGGCAAGGCGATCAATGGGGAAACGAGCTGGACGGGCGCGCCCGCACGCGAGAGCCAACCATCGCAACCCCCGTCGCCCGTCCTGGAGGACGAGGACGGGAGCACAGCTACACCCACAGCCGAGGGACATATGGAATAAAGGGACAGGGACCGATCGAGGCACAGCTCGCGTCCGCACAGAGGCCGCCGTGCAAGGCAAGGCGATCAATGGGGAACGGAGCTGGACGGGAGCGCCCGCACGCGAAAGCCGACCAAAGCAACCCCGCGTCACCCGACCAAGAGGACGAGGACGGGAGCACTGCTACAGGCACAGCCGAGGGACATATCGAATCGAGGGACATGGACTGAACGAGGCGCAGCCCGCGTCCGCATTGCTCGCCCAGGAGTGCAGGGAGAACGCTGCGCACGAGAGCTGGACGGGCGCGCCCGCACGCGATAGCCAACCATCAAAACCACCGTCGCCCGACCCCGGGGGACGAGGATGGGAGCACTGCAAAACCCACAGCCGAGGGACAGGGACAGGGACCGATCGAGGCACAGCCCGCGTCCGCGCAGCTCGCCCAGGAGTGCTGGGAGAACGATGCGCACGAGAGCTGGACGGGCGCGCCCGCACGCGAAAGCCATCCATCGCAGCCCCGCGTCGCCCGTCCGGGAGGACGAGGACGGGAGCAGCTCGGAACCCACAGTCGAGGGACAGGGACCGATCCGGGCGCAGCTCGCACCCACACGTATCGCCCTGCAGTGCAGGGAGACCAGTGGGGAACGGCTGGACGGGCGCGCCCGCACGCGGAAGGCAACCGTCAGCACCCCGCGTCGCCCATTCGTGAGGACGGGGACGGGGGCAGTGCAAAACCCACAGTCGAGGAACAAATCGAGTCGAGGGGCAGGGACAGATTGAGGCGCAGCTCACGTCTGCTCACGTACCAAGCAATGCAGGGTGATCGAGGCGGACAAGCTGGACGGGCGCGCCTGCACGCGTAAACAGCAGGGGGGACTGGTTGGGGGAGCGGAGGGGGGCAGCTGCCCGGGAGCAACGTCCAGCGGTGTGGCTCACACTACACGGTGGACGGTTACCCTCGGGCAGCAAACGGGCGCGCCCGCACGCGAACTCAGAATGGGGTGTTGGGGGCTTATGGGTGCAAATCTGCAAACTAGGCGGATGACGACTGCGACGTAAAGGGTACTGGACTGGACGGGCATGACAAGCACATCGCCCAGGACCGCAACAAGGAGAGGACGGATCAAGCAGATTGGAGCGGGTGAGAGGCGGGAAGGATGCAAGGAGGAAGACGGACAACCATCCGCCCCAAGGGCAGCGTCGACGCGTGCACCGACCGTGGTGAACGCCATCAGACGATGCGCGGGTGAGCGGGGATGCCATCCGGGTGCATGGGCGGACGGTCGCATACCACCTTCTACCTATATACTTGGAGGGCCCGTCCGCCCACAAGCAGGAAGTTGCGGCCAAAAGTGCTCACCAGTTATACTGGCGGTACTCGGCCCATGCTCTGGTACTCGGCCCAGGCAGTGCACGACCCAGAAGCTGGCTCCATGGACGGGGATGCGTCCGGGGCAGCTTAGCATCGTATCCAAAGGGACGGGCAGAGTGCCGTGGGGGTCGTGCATTGCCACAGGCACAGCCGAGCACCTGACCGAGGTGGCCAGGCATGGACGCTAGCCCGACGCATCGATGGGGGTGGGGCAATCCGGGAGGTTCCGAGCATCAGGCACGGGGCCAACGTCAACGCATTCGCCGTCCGGGGCAAACGGCATCAGACGATGCACGGGTGAGCGGGGATGCCACCCGGGTGCATGGGCGGACGGTCGCCTACCACCGTCTATCTATATACCTGGAGGGCCCGTACGCCCACAAGCAGGAAGTTGCGGCCAAAAGTGCTCACCAGTTATACTGGCGGTACTCGGCCCATGATGTGGTACTCGGCCCAGGCAGCGCACCACCCAGAAGCCGGCTCCTTGGACGGGGATGCGCGTGGGGGTCGTGCATTGGCACAAGGCAGCCGAGCACCAGACCGAGGAGGCAGGGCATGGACGCTAGCCCGCCGCATCCATTGGGGGGGGGGGGGGGAGGGGCAATCCGAGAGGTTCTGAGCATCGAGCACGGGGGCAGCGTCAACGCGTGGGCCGTCCGGGGTGAACGGCAACACAGGACGCACGCGTGAGCACGGCTGCCATCCGGGTGCAAGGGCGGACGGTCGCCCACCACCGTCTATCTATATACCTGGAGGGCCCGTACGCCCACAAGCAGGAAGTTGCGGCCAAAAGTGCTCACCAGTTATACTGGCGGTACTCGGCCCATGATGTGGTACTCGGCCCAGGCAGTGCACCACCCAGAAGCCGGCTCCTTGGACGGGGATGCGTCCGGGGCAGCTTAGCATCGAATCGAAAGGGACTGGCAAAGTGCCGTGGGGGTCGTGCATTGCCACAAGGCAGCCGAGCACCGGACCGAGGAGGCAGGGCATGGACGCTAGCCCGACGCATCCATTGGGGGGGGGGGGGGAGGGGCAATCCGGGAGGTTCCGAGCATCGGGCACGGGGGCAGCGTCAGCGCGTGGGCCGTCCGGGGTGAACGGCAACACAGGACGCACGCGTGAGCACGGCTGCCATCGGGGTGCATGGGCTGACGGTCGCCTACCACCGTCTATCTATATACCTGGAGGGCCCGTACGCCCACAAGCAGGAAGTTGCGGCCAAAAGTGCTCACCAGTTATACTGGCGGTACTCGGCCCTTGCTGTGGTACACGGCCCAGGCAATGCGCGACCCAGATGCTGGCTACTTGGACGGGGATGCGTCCGGGGCGGCCCAGCATTAAATCGAAAGGGACAGGCATAGTGCCGTGGGGGTCGGGCATTGCCACAAGGCAGCCGAGCACCGGACGGGGTGGTCGAGCATGGACGCTAGCCCGACGCATCCATGGGGGGGGGGATGTGTCCGGGGCGGCCTAGCATTAAATCGAAAGGGACAGGCATAGTGCCGTGGGGGTCGGGCATTGCCACAAGGCAGCCGAGCACCGGACGGGGTGGTCGAGCATGGACGCTATTCGGACGCATCGACAGGGGGCAATTCGGGCGATTCTGAGCATCGGCCCCATGGGGCAGCTTCAACGCGTGCACCATCCGGGGTGAACGCCAACAGACGATGCGCGCGTGAGCGGGGATGCCATCCGGGGGCATGGGCAGACGGTCGCGTCTCAAGCATCGATCCGAACGGGACGAGCATAGCCCCGCGGGGATCCGTCGTCCCCCAATGGCGATCGAGCACCGGGCAGAGGAGGCTGGGCATGGACGCGACCCGGACGGGCAACGACCCCGTGGCGATCGAGCACCGGGCCGATGTGGCCGGGCATGGACGCGAGTCGGATGGGCAACGACCCCGGGCGATAGGGCAACGACCCGGGGCGCTAGGCCGCCAACCAGCGGCAACGGGGCATCGATTCGGGAGGGACGGGGCGAGGATGCCGGGCATTCGGGCATCGATGGGGCTATCCGGGTGGTTCCGAGCTGCTTCCCAAGAGCAGTCGGCCGTCCACCACCACTGTCTACCTATATACCTGGAGGGCCTGAACCCCCACAAGCAGGAAGTTGCGGCCAAAAGTGCTCACCAGTTATACTGGCGGTACTCGGCCCAGCCTGTGGTACTCGGCCCTGGCCACACACGCTCCCACAGCATGGTGCTTGGGCGGGGATGCATCCGGGGCGTCTCAGGCATCGATCCGAACGGGATGAGCGTAGCCCCGTGGGGGTCCATCGTCACCCCGTGGCGATCGAGCACCGGGCCGATGTGGCCGGGCATGGACGCGAGTCGGACGGGCAACGAAACCGGGCGATCGGGCAACGACCCGGGGCGCTAGGCCGCCAACTCGCGGCAAAGGGGCATCGATTCGGGAGGGACGGGACGAGGACGCGGGGCATTCGCGCATCGATCGGGCAATCCGGGTGGTTCCGAGCTGCTTCCCAAGAGCAGTCGGCCATCCACCAACACTGTCTACCTATATACTTGGAGGGCCTGAACCCCCACAAGCAGGAAGTTGCGGCCAAAAGTGCTCACCAGTTATACTGGCGGTACTCGGCCCTGCCTGTGGTACTCGGCCCTGGCCACACACGCCCCCACAGCTTGGTGCTTGGGCGGGGTTGCATCCGGGACGGCCGGCCATCGATCCAAACGCGACGAGCATAGCCCCGAGGGTGTCCGTCGTCCCCCCATGGCGACCGGGCACCGGGCCGATGAGGGCGGGCATGGACACGAGTCGGACGGGCAACGACCCCGGGCGCTAGGCCGCCAACTCGCGGCAAAGGGGCATCGATTCGGGAGGGACGGGACGAGGATGCCGGGCATTCGGGCATCGATGGGGCTATCCGGGTGGTTCCGAGCTGCTTCCCAAGAGCAGTCGGCCATCCACCACCACTGTCTACCTATATACCTGGAGGGCCTGAACCCCCACAAGCAGGAAGTTGCGGCCAAAAGTGCTCACCAGTTATACTGGCGGTACTCGGCCCAGCCTGTGGTACTCGGCCCTGGCCACACACGCTCCCACAGCATGGTGCTTGGGCGGGGATGCATCCGGGGCGTCTCAGGCATCGATCCGAACGGGATGAGCGTAGCCCCGTGGGGGTCCATCGTCACCCCGTGGCGATCGAGCACCGGGCCGATGTGGCCGGGCATGGACGCGAGTCGGATGGGCAACGACCCCGGGCGATAGGGCAACGACCCGGGGCGCTAGGCCGCCAACCAGCGGCAACGGGGCATCGATTCGGGAGGGACGGGGCGAGGATGCCGGGCATTCGGGCATCGATGGGGCTATCCGGGTGGTTCCGAGCTGCTTCCCAAGAGCAGTCGGCCGTCCACCACCACTGTCTACCTATATACCTGGAGGGCCTGAACCCCCACAAGCAGGAAGTTGCGGCCAAAAGTGCTCACCAGTTATACTGGCGGTACTCGGCCCAGCCTGTGGTACTCGGCCCTGGCCACACACGCTCCCACAGCATGGTGCTTGGGCGGGGCTGCATCCGGGGCGTCTCAAGCATCGTTCCGAACGGGATGAGCGTATCCCCGTGGGGGTCCATCGTCACCCCGTGTCGATCGAGCACCGGGCCGATGAGGCCGGGCATGGATGCGAGTCGGACGGGCAACGACCCGGGGCGCTAGGCCGCCAACTAGCGGCAACCGGGCATCGATTCGGGAGGGACGGGGCGAGGATGCCGGGCATTCGGGCATAGATGGGGCTATCCGGGTGGTTCCGAGCTGCTTCCCAAGAGCAGTCGGCCATCCACCACCACTGTCTACCTATATACTTGGAGGGCCTGAACCCCCACAAGCAGGAAGTTGCGGCCAAAAGTGCTCACCAGTTATACTGGCGGTACTCGGCCCAGCCTGTGGTACTCGGCCCTGGCCACACCCGCTCCCACAGCATGGTGATTGGGCGGGGTTGCATCCGGGGCGTCTCAGGCATCGATCCGAACGGGAGGAGCGTAGCCCCGTGGGGGTCCATCGTCACCCCGTGGCGATCGAGCACCGGGCCGATGTGGCCGGGCATGGACGCGAGTCGGACGGGCAACGACCCCGGGCGATAGGGCAACGACCCGGGGCGCTAGGCCGCCAACCAGCGGCAACGGGGCATCGATTCGGGAGGGACGGGGCGAGGATGCCGGGCATTCGGGCATCGATGGGGCTATCCGGGTGGTTCCGAGCTGCTTCCCAAGAGCAGTCGGCCATCCACCACCACTGTCTACCTATATACCTGGAGGGCCTGAACCCCCACAAGCAGGAAGTTGCGGCCAAAAGTGCTCACCAGTTATACTGGCGGTACTCGGCCCTGGCCACACACGCTCCCACAGCATGGTGCTTGGGCGGGGCTGCATCCGGGGCGTCTCAGGCATCGTTCCGAACGGGATGAGCGTATCCCCGTGGGGGTCCATCGTCACCCCGTGGCGATCGAGCACCGGGCCGATGAGGCCGGGCATGGATGCGAGTCGGACGGGCAACGACCCCGGGCGATCGGGCAACGACCCGGGGCGCTAGGCCGCCAACCAGCGGAAACGGGGCATCGATTCGGGAGGGACGGGGCGAGGATGCCGGGCATTCGGGCATCGATGGGGCTATCCGGGTGGTTCCGAGCTGCTTCCCAAGAGCAGTCGGCCATCCACCACCACTGTCTACCTATATACCT
>JASFXW010000216.1:5000-12500 GCA_030490835.1 Annona cherimola | reverse complement strand
CGAATCGAGGGACATGGACTGAACGACCGTCGCCCGTCCCGGAGGACGAGGATTGGAGCACTGCAAAAACCCACAGCCGACGGACATATCGAATAGAGGGACAGGGACCGATCGAGGCACAGCTCGCGTCCGCACAGAGGCCGCCATGCAAGGCAAGGCGATCAATGGGGAATAGAGCTGGACGGGCGCGCCCGCACGCGAAAGTCAACCATCGCAACCGCCGTCGCCCGTCCGGGGGGACGAGGACGGGAGCACAGCTACACCCACAGCCGAGGGACAAATCGAATAGAGGGACAGGCACCGATCGAGGCACAGCTCGAGTCCGCACAGAGGCCGCCAATGCAAGGCAAGGCGATCAATGGGGAATGGAGCTGGACGGGCGCGCCCGCACGCGAAAGCCGACCGAAGCAACCCCGCGTCAACCGACCAAGTGGACGAGGACGGGAGCACCGCTACAGTGCACAGCCGAGGGACATATCGGATCGAGGGACGGGGACCGACCGAGGCGCAGCCCGCGTCCGCATTGCTCGCCCAGGAGTGCTGGGAGAACGCGGCGCACGAGAGCTGGACGGGCGCGACCGCACGCGAAAGCCAACCATCGCAACCACCGTCGCCCGTCCCGGAGGACGAGGATTTGAGCACTGCAAAAACCCACAGCCGAGCGACATATCGAATCGAGGGACACGGACCGATAGGGGCACAGCTCGCGTCCGCACGATGCCAGGCAAAGCGATCAGTGGGAATAGAGCTGGACGGGCGCGCCCGCACGCGAAAGCCAACCATCGCAACCCCCGTCGCCCGTCCAGGAGGACGAGGACGGGAGCACAGCTACACCCACAGCCGAGGGACATATCGAATCGAGGGACTGGGACCGATCGAGGCACAGCTCGCGTCCGCACAGAGGCCGTGCAAGGCAAGGCGATCAGTGGGGAACAGAGCTGGACGGGCGCGCCCGCACGCGAAAGCCGACCGAAGCAACCCCGCGTCAACCGACCAAGTGGACGAGGACGGGAGCACCGCTACAGTGCACAGCCGAGGGACATATCGAATCGAGGGACGGGGACCGACCGAGGCGCAGCCCGCGTCCGCATTGCTCGCCCAGGAGTGCGGGGAGAACGCTGCGCACGAAAGCTGGACGGGCGCGCCCGCACGCGATAGCCAACCATCGCAACCACCGTCGACTGTCCCGGAGGACCAGGACGGAAGCACTGTAAAACCCACATCCGAGGGACACATCGAATCGAGGGACAGGGACCGATCGAGGCACAGCTCGCGTCCGCACAGAGGCCGCCATGCAAGGCAAGGCGATCAATGGGGAAACGAGCTGGACGGGCGCGCCCGCACGCGAGAGCCAACCATCGCAACCCCCGTCGCCCGTCCTGGAGGACGAGGACGGGAGCACAGCTACACCCACAGCCGAGGGACATATGGAATAAAGGGACAGGGACCGATCGAGGCACAGCTCGCGTCCGCACAGAGGCCGCCGTGCAAGGCAAGGCGATCAATGGGGAACGGAGCTGGACGGGAGCGCCCGCACGCGAAAGCCGACCAAAGCAACCCCGCGTCACCCGACCAAGAGGACGAGGACGGGAGCACTGCTACAGGCACAGCCGAGGGACATATCGAATCGAGGGACATGGACTGAACGAGGCGCAGCCCGCGTCCGCATTGCTCGCCCAGGAGTGCAGGGAGAACGCTGCGCACGAGAGCTGGACGGGCGCGCCCGCACGCGATAGCCAACCATCAAAACCACCGTCGCCCGACCCCGGGGGACGAGGACGGGAGCACTGCAAAACCCACAGCCGAGGGACAGGGACAGGGACCGATCGAGGCACAGCCCGCGTCCGCGCAGCTCGCCCAGGAGTGCTGGGAGAACGATGCGCACGAGAGCTGGACGGGCGCGCCCGCACGCGAAAGCCATCCATCGCAGCCCCGCGTCGCCCGTCCGGGAGGACGAGGACGGGAGCAGCTCGGAACCCACAGTCGAGGGACAGGGACCGATCCGGGCGCAGCTCGCACCCACACGTATCGCCCTGCAGTGCAGGGAGACCAGTGGGGAACGGCTGGACGGGCGCGCCCGCACGCGGAAGGCAACCGTCAGCACCCCGCGTCGCCCATTCGTGAGGACGGGGACGGGGGCAGTGCAAAACCCACAGTCGAGGAACAAATCGAGTCGAGGGGCAGGGACAGATTGAGGCGCAGCTCACGTCTGCTCACGTACCAAGCAATGCAGGGTGATCGAGGCGGACAAGCTGGACGGGCGCGCCTGCACGCGTAAACAGCAGGGGGGACTGGTTGGGGGAGCGGAGGGGGGCAGCTGCCCGGGAGCAACGTCCAGCGGTGTGGCTCACACTACACGGTGGACGGTTACCCTCGGGCAGCAAACGGGCGCGCCCGCACGCGAACTCAGAATGGGGTGTTGGGGGCTTATGGGTGCAAATCTGCAAACTAGGCGGATGACGACTGCGACGTAAAGGGTACTGGACTGGACGGGCATGACAAGCACATCGCCCAGGACCGCAACAAGGAGAGGACGGATCAAGCAGATTGGAGCGGGTGAGAGGCGGGAAGGATGCAAGGAGGAAGACGGACAACCATCCGCCCCAAGGGCAGCGTCGACGCGTGCACCGACCGTGGTGAACGCCATCAGACGATGCGCGGGTGAGCGGGGATGCCATCCGGGTGCATGGGCGGACGGTCGCATACCACCTTCTACCTATATACTTGGAGGGCCCGTCCGCCCACAAGCAGGAAGTTGCGGCCAAAAGTGCTCACCAGTTATACTGGCGGTACTCGGCCCATGCTCTGGTACTCGGCCCAGGCAGTGCACGACCCAGAAGCTGGCTCCATGGACGGGGATGCGTCCGGGGCAGCTTAGCATCGTATCCAAAGGGACGGGCAGAGTGCCGTGGGGGTCGTGCATTGCCACAGGCACAGCCGAGCACCTGACCGAGGTGGCCAGGCATGGACGCTAGCCCGACGCATCGATGGGGGTGGGGCAATCCGGGAGGTTCCGAGCATCGGGCACGGGGCCAACGTCAACGCATTCGCCGTCCGGGGCAAACGGCATCAGACGATGCACGGGTGAGCGGGGATGCCACCCGGGTGCATGGGCGGACGGTCGCCTACCACCGTCTATCTATATACCTGGAGGGCCCGTACGCCCACAAGCAGGAAGTTGCGGCCAAAAGTGCTCACCAGTTATACTGGCGGTACTCGGCCCATGATGTGGTACTCGGCCCAGGCAGCGCACCACCCAGAAGCCGGCTCCTTGGACGGGGATGCGCGTGGGGGTCGTGCATTGGCACAAGGCAGCCGAGCACCAGACCGAGGAGGCAGGGCATGGACGCTAGCCCGCCGCATCCATTGGGGGGGGGGGGAGGGGCAATCCGAGAGGTTCTGAGCATCGAGCACGGGGGCAGCGTCAACGCGTGGGCCGTCCGGGGTGAACGGCAACACAGGACGCACGCGTGAGCACGGCTGCCATCCGGGTGCAAGGGCGGACGGTCGCCCACCACCGTCTATCTATATACCTGGAGGGCCCGTACGCCCACAAGCAGGAAGTTGCGGCCAAAAGTGCTCACCAGTTATACTGGCGGTACTCGGCCCATGATGTGGTACTCGGCCCAGGCAGTGCACCACCCAGAAGCCGGCTCCTTGGACGGGGATGCGTCCGGGGCAGCTTAGCATCGAATCGAAAGGGACTGGCAAAGTGCCGTGGGGGTCGTGCATTGCCACAAGGCAGCCGAGCACCGGACCGAGGAGGCAGGGCATGGACGCTAGCCCGACGCATCCATTGGGGGGGGGGGGAGGGGCAATCCGGGAGGTTCCGAGCATCGGGCACGGGGGCAGCGTCAGCGCGTGGGCCGTCCGGGGTGAACGGCAACACAGGACGCACGCGTGAGCACGGCTGCCATCGGGGTGCATGGGCTGACGGTCGCCTACCACCGTCTATCTATATACCTGGAGGGCCCGTACGCCCACAAGCAGGAAGTTGCGGCCAAAAGTGCTCACCAGTTATACTGGCGGTACTCGGCCCTTGCTGTGGTACACGGCCCAGGCAATGCGCGACCCAGATGCTGGCTACTTGGACGGGGATGCGTCCGGGGCGGCCCAGCATTAAATCGAAAGGGACAGGCATAGTGCCGTGGGGGTCGGGCATTGCCACAAGGCAGCCGAGCACCGGACGGGGTGGTCGAGCATGGACGCTAGCCCGACGCATCCATGGGGGGGGGGATGTGTCCGGGGCGGCCTAGCATTAAATCGAAAGGGACAGGCATAGTGCCGTGGGGGTCGGGCATTGCCACAAGGCAGCCGAGCACCGGACGGGGTGGTCGAGCATGGACGCTATTCGGACGCATCGACAGGGGGCAATTCGGGCGATTCTGAGCATCGGCCCCATGGGGCAGCTTCAACGCGTGCACCATCCGGGGTGAACGCCAACAGACGATGCGCGCGTGAGCGGGGATGCCATCCGGGGGCATGGGCAGACGGTCGCGTCTCAAGCATCGATCCGAACGGGACGAGCATAGCCCCGCGGGGATCCGTCGTCCCCCAATGGCGATCGAGCACCGGGCAGAGGAGGCTGGGCATGGACGCGACCCGGACGGGCAACGACCCCGTGGCGATCGAGCACCGGGCCGATGTGGCCGGGCATGGACGCGAGTCGGATGGGCAACGACCCCGGGCGATAGGGCAACGACCCGGGGCGCTAGGCCGCCAACCAGCGGCAACGGGGCATCGATTCGGGAGGGACGGGGCGAGGATGCCGGGCATTCGGGCATCGATGGGGCTATCCGGGTGGTTCCGAGCTGCTTCCCAAGAGCAGTCGGCCGTCCACCACCACTGTCTACCTATATACCTGGAGGGCCTGAACCCCCACAAGCAGGAAGTTGCGGCCAAAAGTGCTCACCAGTTATACTGGCGGTACTCGGCCCAGCCTGTGGTACTCGGCCCTGGCCACACACGCTCCCACAGCATGGTGCTTGGGCGGGGATGCATCCGGGGCGTCTCAGGCATCGATCCGAACGGGATGAGCGTAGCCCCGTGGGGGTCCATCGTCACCCCGTGGCGATCGAGCACCGGGCCGATGTGGCCGGGCATGGACGCGAGTCGGACGGGCAACGAAACCGGGCGATCGGGCAACGACCCGGGGCGCTAGGCCGCCAACTCGCGGCAAAGGGGCATCGATTCGGGAGGGACGGGACGAGGACGCGGGGCATTCGCGCATCGATCGGGCAATCCGGGTGGTTCCGAGCTGCTTCCCAAGAGCAGTCGGCCATCCACCAACACTGTCTACCTATATACTTGGAGGGCCTGAACCCCCACAAGCAGGAAGTTGCGGCCAAAAGTGCTCACCAGTTATACTGGCGGTACTCGGCCCTGCCTGTGGTACTCGGCCCTGGCCACACACGCCCCCACAGCTTGGTGCTTGGGCGGGGTTGCATCCGGGACGGCCGGCCATCGATCCAAACGCGACGAGCATAGCCCCGAGGGTGTCCGTCGTCCCCCCATGGCGACCGGGCACCGGGCCGATGAGGGCGGGCATGGACACGAGTCGGACGGGCAACGACCCCGGGCGCTAGGCCGCCAACTCGCGGCAAAGGGGCATCGATTCGGGAGGGACGGGACGAGGATGCCGGGCATTCGGGCATCGATGGGGCTATCCGGGTGGTTCCGAGCTGCTTCCCAAGAGCAGTCGGCCATCCACCACCACTGTCTACCTATATACCTGGAGGGCCTGAACCCCCACAAGCAGGAAGTTGCGGCCAAAAGTGCTCACCAGTTATACTGGCGGTACTCGGCCCAGCCTGTGGTACTCGGCCCTGGCCACACACGCTCCCACAGCATGGTGCTTGGGCGGGGATGCATCCGGGGCGTCTCAGGCATCGATCCGAACGGGATGAGCGTAGCCCCGTGGGGGTCCATCGTCACCCCGTGGCGATCGAGCACCGGGCCGATGTGGCCGGGCATGGACGCGAGTCGGATGGGCAACGACCCCGGGCGATAGGGCAACGACCCGGGGCGCTAGGCCGCCAACCAGCGGCAACGGGGCATCGATTCGGGAGGGACGGGGCGAGGATGCCGGGCATTCGGGCATCGATGGGGCTATCCGGGTGGTTCCGAGCTGCTTCCCAAGAGCAGTCGGCCGTCCACCACCACTGTCTACCTATATACCTGGAGGGCCTGAACCCCCACAAGCAGGAAGTTGCGGCCAAAAGTGCTCACCAGTTATACTGGCGGTACTCGGCCCAGCCTGTGGTACTCGGCCCTGGCCACACACGCTCCCACAGCATGGTGCTTGGGCGGGGCTGCATCCGGGGCGTCTCAAGCATCGTTCCGAACGGGATGAGCGTATCCCCGTGGGGGTCCATCGTCACCCCGTGTCGATCGAGCACCGGGCCGATGAGGCCGGGCATGGATGCGAGTCGGACGGGCAACGACCCGGGGCGCTAGGCCGCCAACTAGCGGCAACCGGGCATCGATTCGGGAGGGACGGGGCGAGGATGCCGGGCATTCGGGCATAGATGGGGCTATCCGGGTGGTTCCGAGCTGCTTCCCAAGAGCAGTCGGCCATCCACCACCACTGTCTACCTATATACTTGGAGGGCCTGAACCCCCACAAGCAGGAAGTTGCGGCCAAAAGTGCTCACCAGTTATACTGGCGGTACTCGGCCCAGCCTGTGGTACTCGGCCCTGGCCACACCCGCTCCCACAGCATGGTGATTGGGCGGGGTTGCATCCGGGGCGTCTCAGGCATCGATCCGAACGGGAGGAGCGTAGCCCCGTGGGGGTCCATCGTCACCCCGTGGCGATCGAGCACCGGGCCGATGTGGCCGGGCATGGACGCGAGTCGGACGGGCAACGACCCCGGGCGATAGGGCAACGACCCGGGGCGCTAGGCCGCCAACCAGCGGCAACGGGGCATCGATTCGGGAGGGACGGGGCGAGGATGCCGGGCATTCGGGCATCGATGGGGCTATCCGGGTGGTTCCGAGCTGCTTCCCAAGAGCAGTCGGCCATCCACCACCACTGTCTACCTATATACCTGGAGGGCCTGAACCCCCACAAGCAGGAAGTTGCGGCCAAAAGTGCTCACCAGTTATACTGGCGGTACTCGGCCCTGGCCACACACGCTCCCACAGCATGGTGCTTGGGCGGGGCTGCATCCGGGGCGTCTCAGGCATCGTTCCGAACGGGATGAGCGTATCCCCGTGGGGGTCCATCGTCACCCCGTGGCGATCGAGCACCGGGCCGATGAGGCCGGGCATGGATGCGAGTCGGACGGGCAACGACCCCGGGCGATCGGGCAACGACCCGGGGCGCTAGGCCGCCAACCAGCGGCAACGGGGCATCGATTCGGGAGGGACGGGGCGAGGATGCCGGGCATTCGGGCATCGATGGGGCTATCCGGGTGGTTCCGAGCTGCTTCCCAAGAGCAGTCGGCCATCCACCACCACTGTCTACCTATATACCTGGAGGGCCTGAACCCCCACAAGC